>PVLD010013340.1:0-56419 GCA_004027595.1 Dinomys branickii | reverse complement strand
TGGAGAGCCGTTTGGAGATTTCTCCGCAAATTAGGTCTAGAGGTTCCATTTAAACCAGCTATTCCTCTTCTGGGTATTTTCCCAGAAGATCTAAAAACATCGTATCACTCTGATATATGTGCACCCATGTTTATAGCAGCACAATTTGTAATAGCTAAAATGTGGAAGCAACCCAAGTGCCCATCCACAGAAGACTGGACCAAATAAACTTTTAGATCAGCTTGTTGACATCTATTTTAAAAGGCACTCATATTGCTAATGAGAATTGTTTAGAACGTATGGAATATCTTTTCATTTTTGTGATTTTCTCTACTGAAATTATTTAGTTGTTCCTTCAATGTTTTGTGTGTTTCTTTAAATCTTCAAACATACTCATAATAGGTATTTTAAAATTACTGTCTGCTATTTTTATCATCTCTGATTTTTTCCTTATTACAAGTTATCTTTTCCCTCTTATAGGTCATATTTTGTCTTTATTTAGCCATCATGTAATTTGTAATTGTATCTTGGGTATAGGAACGCTAAATTGTTAGTGTCTGGACCATTTTCCTTAAAAGTTCAAGCAAGCAGTGAATCCATGTGCACATAATGCTATTGTTTTGAAGGCCTATTTTGTAAGCTTTCTGTGGATGTCCCATGGTAGCCATTACTCTGAAACTATATTAGCTTCATTCCTATGACTTAGACTTTTCTGAGAGTGCACTGATTTAGTTTCAGTTTTTAAAGAAGACTCTCCTCTCTGACTATTGAGTACCAGTAGTGTCCCAGTCATGTTTGTACTCCAGTTGTTATTTAGTTCACTAAACAACACTGTTCTCCAGTGATTTTATTTCCTTGGTAATTGCTCTTTGTCCAGCCTTGTGGAATTCTGTCTTTCATCTGAGCAATTTAATGTACAGTGTAAGATGAAAGGGGACTTTTGTGCAGATTTGTGGAGCATTTACTCTGTACAGTTCTCTTTTCTCTAACAATCTGACCTGTAAACTCCAGGAGTGTAAGTATTCCCAAATGCTGGTCACTGTGTCCTCAGCACAGCACATCCACTGTGCCATGTTTTGGCCTGTCCACCATGCAGCAGTCTAGACTTTGCCTCCAGGCAAAAATCAGGATGATTTGGAAGCTTACTTCATTTGGTTCTTCTTTTAGCGGTCATAATTCTCTGCTCTTTTCTGGTGTCTGAAAACAGTTATTTGAGGTATTTTACCCATTTTTACAGGAATTAGAAGCGGAAATTCTCCTGAATTTGTTCTATAACAGTACATTTAGAAGATTTTAAGCCACTTTTAGAGTTACAGTAACAGTTCAAATGTGGTACATAGATTTGCAATGTGTCCATCACCCAGCTTGCTCCATTGTAACATTTCAGATAATCACCACACAATAATTATATCCAAGAAATCAATGCTGTCATAATAATATTAACCAGGTTAACAATCTTATTAATACTTCACCATTTCCCCACTAATACCCTTTGCAAGGAGCCCAATGAGGACCCCAAACTGCATTTACTCTTTAAAAAACTTTATCTTTTTTATTTTTGAGGCAGGGTCTCTCTATGCAGTTCAGGCTGGCCTTGAGCTCACTTTGTAGCCCAGGCTGATTTTGAACTCACAAGAATCCTCCTGCCTCAGCCTCCCACGTGCTGGGATTACAGGTATGTGCCACTATGCCCGGCTCCCAAACTACATTTTGTTATTTTCCTGAACTTCAACATAGGCAGTGTCTCCTCATACTGTGTTTCATGACCTAGAAGTCCTGAAAATCATTGAGTACTTATTTTTGCTGAATGTCCATCAATTTATACATTTCTGGCATCTTTTCATTTTTGATTCAGCTCTTACTTCCTTGGAAAGAGAAGCAAAGAAGTGACAGTATGTGCTTCTCAGTGTTCCATATCATAGGGCTCATTATGTCAATATCTATCACTGACATTGCCATTAACCTTGGTCACTTAATCAAACTAGTCCCTGCTGCTTTTTCCACTATAAAACTACAGTCACTTCTCAGTAGTAAACACATATCTCAAGGAAGATAATTTCATACTATACAAGTATCTTCTCTCCTCAAACACTCACTCACTGATTCTAGCACCAGTGGATCATGTACATCATAATCACTGTTGGGGACCACTACAAAGTGGCTCTGAACAGCATTTAGTATTAACCAATTGGTTTTCCGTGTTTACTTGTGAGTTGTCTGAAGCTTAGGCTCCTTGTCTGACAAGGCTACACCTGAGGATGTTTGGCTCCAGCCCCAAATAACTACAAGGAGACTGCAGCTGCAGGCTCCACACTCCTACAACAAATACCAACCTAAAGATAAGGCAGTTCTCCTGATTGACATAATTTACCTCTTGGGAAAATTCTCCCAAGGTCCTGCTAGATTCCCGCATTTTCTTGAATATCTTCCTCCTTTGAAAATGAAATAAATACGGGCCACCCAGAGAAGTCTTCGGCTAACTCAGAGAATATTGAAGCTGTAAGAGAATTAGTCCTTCCTAGAGCCCTGAAATAATTTCCGTTGTCTCATTTGTTTAAGCCTTCACTGTGCACTCGCTTGGGAGATTGTGGCGGTTTTTGATAATCACCACTGTGCTATTTGCCTAATGGTGATTCCTACTTTCCTCCTTCTTGACATATTTATTCATTATAATTTCACTATAAAGAGGAACTCTTATATTTCCTACATATGTTTAGTCAATTATTTATTTATATCATCATGAGCTTGGAAATACATATTTTATTTTGGGTTATAATCTAATTTTGTTATGATTTGATTTGTTCCTCAAAAATTTCCCATTAAGAGCTCCTTTATGTTTGCTTGTACATTTTTCACTAACTTCCTCCAATAATTTTGTAAATTTCATTTGTATGGTTCCACAATCTCTTCTTGGTTTTTCCTACCCTACTCCTGGAATGAATCGCCTCTCCAAGGAGTTCTAGTTCCTTTCTGTAGAGGAATTGTGCTTAAAGTCCAAGGCTTGTGCACTAGGAATGCGAATTAGGGAGTCATTATTTATAGAGTGTCTCAGGAGACAAAGCTAGAAAATATTTGCATATACACAACTATTTTATATCTCTCTGTGTGTTGGCATATAATGACGTTTTACTGATATCTCAGATTCTAACTCAACATCAGAGGGATCGATTTATTTTTCTCCCTTTAGTAGTAATTGCTTTCTCCTTTCTCCAACAAGTTTGATTGTTACTACTTACAACATATTCACTTAGTTGTTCAGATCTAGTATAGATTTAGTATAGTTTCAGATGATCCCAGTACCTTTATGAGAAACACATTCATTGACTAGATATGGCATTTGTGAACAGTTCTTTTGTTTTTATCCTTATTGTATCCAGTTTATCTTACTGTTTTCTGAAGTTAGATTAGTTCTTTCCCCACTTCCTTCAGTATGGTTGTAGTAGTCATAGGCAGTTTCATTTATTAGTGTTGTGTGTCATATTAGATTGCTCCCAATACTGATTGGTTGTATTTGTGAATATCCACATTTCTTAATCAATTATTTATTTCTGTTTATTCATTCCTTAACAGGCTTTATCATACATACAATAGATGAACTTATAATATTAGCATTCCGTGATCTTAAGTTTGTGCCAAAATTGTGTATTCTGATATTTAAATTAGAAATAAGCCCTATCTCAAGATTACTGTGTTCATTCAGGTGAATGCCTCCTGTTATTTACATTTTTCTACATATTTATTCAGGTAGACGAGTTACAGCATTTCAAACTGTTACATATAGCGGGGCTCATTCTAATCATATGAATTGGCTTCATTCTTGAAAGCACAGAAGTTAATGTCTCCATATGGCTATTAGCTGTACTATTTGTCATGATGTTGATGATGGGTCCTTTACTGCGTGTCTTTTTTATTATTGTTGCCAAGTAACTGAAAAACTCATGCAGTATTGCTGAGGATAAGACCTTTCCCTATTAAGAAGAAAAAGATGACAACCTGCTGAGTGAACAATAGGGAAACTACCCTTATCATTCTCAGCACAAACGCTTCATCACTAGGGGTGCATCTTTACAAAAAAAATCTCTTTGAAATTTTTCTGTAAAATATTCCATTCCCGTTCACTGACATGAAACTTTCAGCACTTTTAAAGAAAAATACAATATGCTAACTGGCAGAAAAAATGGAGATAAAAAATGGATTATACATCTGTCTTTACCGAATAGTTGGTGTCTAAAGATTCCACATTAAGAGAGATGGAAACAGTTATTACTATCACATGACTCCTTGCCCTACCCTACTTAATTCCAGCAGAACCCTCCTCCCACTGTGTTGTAGAGAAGGATAAAGAGTCTCAAGTCAGATCAAAGGCCAAGCTGTGATTACTGTGAAAAGAAGAGAAGATTGTATATACAGTTTTAGCTCTCTGTCTTCTGAAGGTATAGTGTCCTGTTTGAAATATTTTCTGCATGAATGTCAAAAAGTATCAGATAGCAAAATAGTATCAGTTGATCAACTGTGTAAAAGTAGCTTTTAAAAATAGAGATCCATAGAAGGGCAGATGCTAACTCTCAAAACATGTTTTCTTAGTATTCCACAGCAAAATCCTCCAAAAATTAAATCTGTGACTTAAGTTTTCATCTAACATTTAATCCTTTTCATGAGTCAAAGTTAATTTATCATATAAAACAGAATAGGAAACTGATGCTTTTAGATTTATCTTCCAGACTTGGATTTTGTTAATTGTGAGAGAAGATCTTGATGCATTATTTAATGGATCATTTTATGCATACAGTTTTTCTATATTAACAAGCAAAGACTATTACCGAAATTTAAGATATACTGTAAAACTGATGTGTTGCTTTTTAAAGCATATGTTCAACCTTCAATGTTTCATATGTTAAAAAAACTAACATTTTGTTATTGAGGTGTTTCAGTTCCTTTATGTACAGTCTGCCAAAAAATGTATATATCAGGAAAACAAAAGCTTGTACAAATATTTCAATACTAAATTTATTGAGACATCATGAGATTACTAGAAGTTACCTTTGGCCTCTACAAATACAAGGGGATCAAAATGGTGGACATGAGCTTGTAAACATTTAGTAGTACAGTGACCTGCTGATGTGTGTATAATTCTTTTGGCAGACTATTTTATATACTAGCCCTTTTTGGACGTATGGTTCACAAATATTTTCTTTCATTCCATACATTGTCTCTTCAGTCTGCTATTCTTCAGTCTGCAACTTCATTTGTCCAAGTTTGTTGTCATTGCTTTGCTTTGGGCTTGTACCAAAAATAAATTTTGCCAAGGTCAATGTCAATAAACTTTCCCCTTATAGTAGTTGAACGACAGATTTTATGTATAAGTCCTTAATATATCTTGAATTGACTTTTGTACATAGACTGATGTATTGGACCTATTTAATTCTTCTACGTATAGACATCCAATTTTCCCAGCACCATGCATATTTTGAAATGAAAGTTCTTTCCAAATTGTGTGTTCTTCTTGCCTTTATTGAACGTCAGTTTACTATAAAATTTTACATTTATTTCTAGCCCCTATGCTCTGATTCATTCATATGTCTGATTTTGTGCCGGTATAATGCTCTTTTGATTCCTGTAGCTTTATTAAAGATTTTGAAGTCAAGTAGTATGATCCCTTCACCTTTATTCTTTTTGCTGAAGATTGCATTGGCTAATCATGGTGTTCTTAACTCCATTAAAAAATGAGCAAACAGCCTCCAAAATCATTTATCAAAATAAGACATGTTATGTGATTAAAACAGAAAGTTATGTGATTAAAATGGTCAACATCACTAATCATCAAGGAAGTGCAAGTGAGATATCACCTAGCCTCTGTTAGGATGGCTATTGTCCAAATGACCAGATGTAAGTGTTGGTAAGGAAGCAGGGAAAAGGAAAGCCATTTACTCTGTTGGTGGGAATGTACATTAGTATAGCCACTATAGAAAGCAAGGAGATTCCTCAAAAATCCTGAAAGTAGAACCACCATATGATCCAGCAACTCTACTGAGTATATACCTAATATATACTAAAACCAGTCTCTAAAGAACTAAAACTAGTACGTTGAAGAGATATTTGTACTTTCGTGTTCATTGTAGTATTACTCACAAAAATTAGTCTCTGGAATCAACCTTAATGTCCATGAACAGATGAGTGGATGAAAAAAATTCTGGTGTGTGTGCACAATGGAATACTATTCAGCCTTTAGAAAAGAGGTCATCTCATTATTTGTAACAGCATGAATCCATCTGAAGGGTATTATGCTAAGTGAAATAAGCCAGGTACAGAAGGACAAATACTGTAAATAAAATAATGGTTATAGGACCTGAGGGGAAAATGTGTCTTGAGGAGAGATTGGTTAAAATGTACACAATTTCAATTAGGGTGATTGAATAATATCAGGAAGCCTATTATACAATACTGTGATTACAGTTAATAATAGTATATTGTATACTTGAAAATCACTGAGAATTTTCAGATGTTCTCACTATACTAAATATGTGAGGTAATTAATATATTCATTAACTTGATGTCGTCACTCCACAAAGTATGCATATATCAAAACATCACATGATATATCACAAACATATACAATTTACCAATTAAAGCAGAATATTGTATGCTTCTCCCAGAAATCACTAAAAATCCTTCTTTACCATGTCCTATGAAAAAAATCAAATACCAAGAAACTACAGCATTGGATAAGAATATTCAAGAGTTCTGAATAATTTATTTTTGTCATTTATGTATAAATTCCTAAATAATAAGGAAAGAAATGCTATTCTGTAGAGGATAGTTTCCGGATACTTTTTCTGATTTATGTGTTTCTTTTCAATTGCTCCATTGCTAATGCCCTATAGATAAATTAGATATGTTATTAGTATTTTCATTACTGATGTTCTTAGTATATATCACAATGCCACAAAAGCAAAAGCCCATTTTGAATTTCAAGAAAAAACTCTTAGTTTTTTAAACATAAT
Organism: Dinomys branickii; assembly: GCA_004027595.1. Classification (NCBI taxonomy): domain Eukaryota; kingdom Metazoa; phylum Chordata; class Mammalia; order Rodentia; family Dinomyidae; genus Dinomys; species Dinomys branickii. The sequence continues at coordinate 49,439 of PVLD010013340.1, read as the reverse complement.
TTAACTATCTGTTATAGAATATAAAGCCAAAGGGGTTGATTCCCTTCCTCAAATACGTAAGGTCAAGCTGATATAAACTCACATATGCACATAATGTGAAAGAAGATTCAACCATACACTAATGGGTTTGGATAATTACAATGTCTTGTGTTAACTGAAGATGTATTCCTGCAATATGATGGAAGGCTCAACTTTTTCATTGATCACCATCACAAGGATGTATTGCATAAAACAGTCAGTGTATTCACTTATAAATATTTCTTGGACATCAAAAAGAAAAACTCATCAAATTCTCTTAATGTTTTGCAGAGGTCAGACTTTATGTTTTTGGCATACTGGTAACTCAAATGTGGTTTACATGTTGTTAATTTGATCATGATATCTGCATTCAGCTGTAGTTTATTATGAAATATTTGAACAAATTTGTGATACATTATTTCTAAATGCAGCCTGAACTATTTGTCACAGGTATAACGAATGCAAATTAATTCCCCTCCTTCAGGGTATTTAAACACACACTTGTACATAAATCACTTATAAATATACACAAGATGAATATCTTTGAAAAGTTCTTACCTCAAATATGCAAAACTAAAATAAATTTGCACTAAGACTAGTAACAAGGCATATTCAAGTCACATGAATAAGATTTTGGTCATCTCTGAGCTAATATTTCATCTTTCCAAGCTGTGTCTCAAATAAAGAACTTAAAAAAAGACTTTTTCACTGAAGGGGCTTCTATTAGATCTAGGTCTATTTAAAATTTTTAAATTTTATATATATATATATATATGTGTATATATATATATATATATATATATGAGAGAGAGAGAGACTAGTAAGATTTTTTCTTAAGCTGTATTTTGTCTAGTGAATAAGTAATAAATTATTGCAGGGATTGATATCACTCAGTCTGGCAACCCAGTAGAGTTTGTGCACGTTTTAGTTGTACTGATGTATTTTATATTTGTTCTATGTAAAAGAGTAATAGTGCCAATCATTATTTAACAGTGACAAAAGAATTTAGTGGTCTAATGCACAGCATTGTGATATAGTTAATAATAGTGTATTATAGATTTCAAAATTCCTAGACAATTTTAAATATTCCCACCACAAAAATAAGTAGGTGAGATAATGGGTATACTAATTGGCTTGATTTAATCACACCACAATGTATTCATATATAAAAATATCACAGTGTACCTCATAAATACATAATTATGAGTGAATTAAAATAAATAAAATGGGAATAAAATAGTTAATGACTCTATGAGACATGACCTTTTTTTGCTAGTATCTAAAAGCACTACTGAAGTCTTAAGTGAAATTTCTAATATTTATTAATTGTATTCTGTTAATGGTCCTGTAAAGAGAATTTGACTCACTTCTATAAGAATAGTCTATTCAAATTCAAAAATATTTTTGATCATTGAAATATGAAGTGAAAGAGTACAAATCCTTGTAATGAGCAGAAATTCATTTCCAAAAAATAATCCACATAAGATATTATTATAACTTGAGATGATGAAAAGACAAAGGATATGGATTGTGTGGTGATTTTCATAGTACCTATTAGCATTTGAACTGTTAAAATGATATCAGCACAGTTTAAAAAGTGGTGTAGATGTCAGAAGGCTAGAAACCAATACACACTCACTTGGGGCAATGAGTTAAAATGTTTTTGGCATCCAGTGAAAGAAAATACAATTCAAACTAACTTAAATAATGGAGAAAATTATTTGCCACAGTGAAATTTTTAGTCTGGTTTTAGATTTGTTATAAGCCAATACTTTTACTTTGTTTTCTTGAAATTATCTGGAATTTACCTGAGTCCTTTCCCGCCTCCACAAGCGCATTCGACAATTTGGATAAAAAAGAAATCTCAAGGAAACCATTATCTGCTCCCCCCTGCTCCCCTCATAATTCATTTATGCCACTTGCTCAACTTTTTCCAGGATCTAAGAAAGAGTGTGTACTAATTAGGTTAAGCTAGTCAAACTCACACCACCTGAGATTTGGAGAATCAGCTTCCTCTGAGGAATATAGAATGAGAGCATTGGATGTCTGATCTAAGACAAGATTCAGTTAGGATTCAAAACAAAGAATAGATCTCCAAAGCTCCTCAACAAAGCCCACTGAAACTGTATACTGCTGTATATTTTAGCACATTACTAATATTTAAATTTTTGATGTATCAGTATCTATAGTAATTGAAGTGATAAATTTTACTTATGGCTATGGTGGATATCTAGGTACATTTCATTTTATTATTATTTCATGTATTTTAAAACATAAAAAACCATTGACTCACAAAGAAAGAAAAAATTTAATTAGAAGTAAAAGGAGTTCTAGCTCTTTCATGAATGTATTCTGTTGAGGGAATTCTTGATGGTTTCCTGTATTACGAGAGACAATATCAAGCCCAATTACTTCAAGTCAGATTAAATCTTTCTTCATTGAAAGTGCTGAGATGGAACTCTTCAATTTTTAGATATTTTACCTTGAGTACATGTGTAGACTTTATATATTTTAAGGAAAATTTATTTTTCATTATATATTAATGTCCTCCAATTTGGATTTTGTAAATTTTTTTTAAGTTATGCCAGTTGTTCCTCTGTTCTCACATACCTTTCCCTCATTTGGTGGTGGGTACTGGGAACTGAGCACCCTGGGCCTTCACACTAAGGTACACCCTGGCCCTTTTTTATTTTTGAGATGGGGTCTTGCTAAATCACTGAGTTGACCAGGTGGTACTGGAATTTGCAGTCCTCTGTCTCGGCTTCCCCTACTGTTGGGATTTCAGGACTGTACCATCTTGCCAACTCTTTTGCATTTTGTATCACCCTGAGGCTGACACTAGAAGAAATATTTTCCCTACTTGCCTGCATCAGTTAGCTTCAACTATAGTCTGTCAGCTGGAGACACTATCAGCAGAATGTGCAGTTTTCACTCTTTGCCTTCCAGTGGGGCATGTTAAGCAGCAGCTACTTTTCCTTGGTGGCTCCAGTGTCGTCAAAAATTGATTCCAACTGTCTCCAGGGGAATCCGGTTTCTGAATTTCAGTAATTACAACTCCTCCCCTTATTCCTTCACTAAAGGCACTGCAACTTTTGAGTTAGCCTATCTTAGATTTGCCTCATCATTTCCTGCTTTGTCTTTCAGCTATCCAACCATTACCTATGTAATTCACTCTCAATATTAAGTTTCCTCTGCCTTAGGTATTCTGAAAAATTTCTATTCCTAACTGATAAATAATTACATACAATTTTATTTAAATTGCTTTTACTTGGCCCACTCTTGTTTTCCATCAACTAACTCAAAATTCTCCTGGCACCATTACTAGCGATATAAAAATTATCAAACCCAATGGGCATATATTAGTTTACTAGATATGTCTGCTTGACACTACTAGTTACTGTTTTCTTAAATTTTTCATTTCCTTTATTTTTACTGGGCTCATCTATATCGTCTTTCCCTGTGATCATCTTCCTTAGTCTCTTTCATGCTGAAATTTCTTAAAGAGATGTTTCTCTCATTTCATTTCCATGCTCCATTTGAATCCATTTACTTGATATTAAGACTTTAAGTACTTTTTAAATGCTGATGGTTCACAAATCTACTTCCCTAGCACTAAGTGTATTTGTGCTTTTCCTAAGCATATAACCAGAAATTTGTCAGATAATTCCAAAGTTTAATACTTTCCAGTTGAAGCACTCCAAGCATCAAACACACAAACCACAATTAATTTTTCTCTTCTGTTGACTACCATGTAGCTCTTACATAAAACACAAAAACACCTCAGACAAAACTATGGGATTTGTCGTTGACTGCTGTGGCTGTAAGGACTACTCTCATCTGCTTGTCATTTATGTCTGTATGGAGTTCCTTTACACCATGTAACCAATAAGATATTGCACAAATGATAGTTGATTTCAAGGCTGTATCTTTGTCCTAGTTCTTATTGAAACACAATACCCAACACCTACCATTTAAAGGAAGAAAGGTTTATTTTGGCTCACAGATTGTAGAGGGTTCAATCTGTAGTCAGCTGGTTCCAAGGCAGGGTGACATGGTATAAGGCAGTAATGGCTAACCTTTTAGAGAAAGTGTGCCCAAACTGGAACCTAAAACCCACTTATTTATTTCAAAGAGCTAACACTGTGATTAAACTTGAATTCTGAGGTTTTATTTTAGAAAAAGCAACTAACTTATCATCTTTTGCCTTAAAAGAAAAACAAATAACATAGCTTTCAAGGAATAAATATCTCTTTACTGAAACATATAAGTGCATTTGGTGTGCTTTTTGCATGGTTAATGTGGTCTTTGCTGTTGTATGTATGCTGATAATTTGGTCAACTTTGGGTGGGGCAACTTGGTTCCTGTGCCAGCTGAGAGGGTTGTGCATACCTGCTATTGCATGCATGCCATAGATTGACTACTACTGGTTTAAAGGCATAAAAGAGGAAAAGTAGCTCATGACATATAAGTGGGGAGCAGACAGAGATCAAGGGATGAGGGAAAAAGATGTAATTTTGTAGGGTACATTCCCAGTGACCCACCTTTTCTGACCAGGCTTCACCTCACAATGCTACATTTAGTTATAAACTCAATAGTGGACAAATCTACTAAAGAATATCACACCCCCATGATCCAGTCACCTCCCAAGCACCCACCTATGCACACATGAGGCTTTGGAGGGACATCTAGGTATAAACCATAACAATCATAAAAAGGGTTGTAGTTTATATTGGTCCCTTATTCTTGAATCACTGATTGTAGGTACAGCCAGCTGCCATTTCATGAGTACTCTCAAGAAAACTTACAAAGATATTCATTGGCAAATACATGATTATTTCTGCCATAGTCAATGAGAAACTGAGGCCTCCTACCTGCAGCTACATGGCGAGTAAACTTGGTAGCAGATCTTCTAGCTCCAGTGAGGGCAGCTGACCTGCAGCACTAGCAGGAGAAGCACCACACAAGAAGACCTGAGTCAGAATCCTCCAAGAAGACCTGAGTCAGAATCCTCCAGGGAAGTTGCTCGACCCAGAGAAGCTGTATGAGATAATAACTGTTTATTGTTATTTCTACTGCTATGTTTTAGAGTATTTGTTATGATAACAACCAATAGAAGTGCTTGCTCTTACCCCTTACTGATCACCAAGTTCTGTTGTTAATATCACTCAAATATTTCTGGAGTTCTTTCTTTTATCTCTAAATACCATTGTTCTGAGTAATTCCACATCAACTCTAGCTGCTATAACAAAATACCTGACATGTAGTAATGTATAAAAGACAGTTTTGTCTCTCATAGTTTTCTGGGCTGAAAGTACCACATCAAGGCACTGCTAAGATTGTCTAGTAATGGCTGTTCTTAGCTTCCAAGGTGGTACTCAATTGAAGCATTCTTTAAAGGGGACACTACTAATGCAGTGGAAGGGGTAGAAGTGCCAAGCAGCTCTCTGAAACTCATTTTATAAGATGATTCATACATGCATTAGCACTACCTTCATAACTTAATTACCTCCTAGGGAACCCACCTTTGAATACGATCATTGATAATTAAGTATCAAGATGTGGTTCTTAGGGAACATATTCAAGTCATAGCAATAAATAAATCTAGAAAAACTCATTCAGGTGGAAAAAGAGATAATGTGCAGGTACCACTGGGTCATTTACTTAGAACAGTGTCTACTACTAAATAGACTATATTTTCAGCTTTTATATTTTCCTACAATAAAAGAAATAACATAGGTATTAAAAAAAGAGGCATGATTGCCTGGCTCTAGAAACCAGGTATACTGATAGTTATATCAAGATGACATCAGAATTGTGAGAATTTAGGAAGTAATTAAAAACTCTGACAAGATTAAAATTAGCAAGAAATACTACTGATTTTCAACCAAAAAATAAATCAGCTTCACAATATGTACTTTAGTCATTAATAAAAAGTAACATCAACACTAGCATATTCTGTTATGAAATAACTAAAAATCAAGAGAATTCATGAAATAGTTTATTTCTGAAAAATTTTGAAGCCTTAGTTACAAATTGAGCTTTGCAAAGAATGAGTTGCTTCTAATTACAAAATGTTGTGAGAAAAATAAAACATAAAGTTTTAAATATATCATAATATATTTAAGATAAACATAAAATATGATTCTCAATAATAAAGTTCAAGTTTATAAGTACTATAATCATACCAGAAAAGATAAATAATATTTATAACCTAATTTTAACTGAATATTGCCATAGCCATTTGGGTTATTTTTAAAATATAAAATAACAGTTTTACATTTGTCTTACTGCAGTTTCTACAATAATAGTTTTTATATTGACATTGACATGCACCCATCTGCATCAAGTTTTCTCAAACTTTTTATTAAGTATGAAAATTCATACAACCATAATAATCACAGTAAATATAGATGACATTCTCTGAGCATAAATACGTGAGAAATAATATTCTATGTGCTGTGTAAGTATTATTCAAATTACAGAAGCTGCTCCTTATGAGGTTAACTCTATTATTCCTATTTCAAAGATGAGGATATTAAGGTACGAAGGATAAATAAAGATGTCCAAGATAACACTATTTGGAATTTTCTTTTTTTTTTTTTTTTTCCGGGACCGGGGATCGAACTCAGGGCCTTAGTGCTTAGCGGGCAAGCACTTACACCACTGAGCTATACCTCCAGCCCGCTATTTGGAATTTGTAGAGTCAGGACTTGAAACCAGGTAATCCGTCTCTAGAGTCTAAAACTTTAATCATTAATCAGAATAATTTTTAGTTAAAATTTCTATTTTGAGAAAATTATACTTTCATATGCATCTTTAAGAAATAATACAGAGACTGTGTACTAAATATGGATCAAAGATCTAAACATTAAAATGAAGCAATGAACCTATTGGAAGACAAAATAGGCAAAACACTTGAAGTCATAGACGTAAGCAAGGAATTTCTGGACAGGAAACCAATTGTAAAAGAAATGTTAGCAAGAACCAATAAATGGGAATATATCAAATTAAAGAGTTTCTGCACAGCAAAGGAAAGAATCAGAAGAGTGAAGAGACAATCTACAGAATGGGAAAAAATTGTACCAGCTACTCCTCAGGGGATTAATATCTAGACTATCTAAAGAACTAGTAAAAAAATTAGACCACTCAAAATGAAAGACCCATCAGGGGATGTATCTCAGCAGCACAGTGCCTGCTTGGTAAGCACAAGATCCTGTTTGACTCCAGGTTCGAAAAAAAAAAAAAAGTCAAACAGAATAAAAGACAATCAAACATGGGCAAGTGGACTGAATAGACAATTCTCAGTAGTACAAATGGCCAACCACTGCTGGTGGGAGTGTAAACTGGTAAAATCACTGTGGAAATCAGTTTGGAGATTCCTCAGTAAAGTAGGGTGAGAGGTCCCATTCAACCCAGCTATTTCCCTTTTGGATATGTTTCCAGAAGAACTGAAAGCATCATATTACAGCGATATATGTGAACCCGTGTTCATAGCATCACAATTTGCAATAATTAAATTGTGGAAGCAACCCAGATGCCTGTCAACTGAGTGATGGATAAAAATGTTGTGGTATTTTTATATAATGGAATATTACTCAGATATAAAGGAAGATAAACTCAAGGTTTTATAGGTAAATGGACACAACTAGAGACTATACTCCTAAGTGAAATAAATCAGACCTGCATATGTAAACACTCTATTGTCTCACTAGTGTAGTAACCTGAAAGAGTGAATAAAATCCAGGAGGTACAATAGATATTGTGAAATGGAAGGAGACTTCTCAAAAGGAAAGAAGAACTGGGATGAGGGAAAAGAGAAAAGAAAGAAGGGAAAAAAATATATGTATACACAAGATAGCTAAGACAGTTGTACTACTGATTTGTATTGCTTTATCGAAAGAAACAGTTAATGTTTATTGTTTGATCAAACTTATGTGCCTGTATTTGTTTATCTGAGTAACCAATTTGAAGATATCAATATGTAATACAACAATCATTGTTAATTTCCTATGACCTTGTCTGAAATTCTGCATTGCTTGCAATTTTTGGTGTTTTTTGTAAATGTATGTGTTGGTTAATACGTTTTCATCCTTCTATCTTTAAAATTAAAAAATAGAAAAGTAAATAAAAGTGTTCAAAATGTCTGACCATTATAGAAACGGAAATTAAAGCAATACTGTGATTTCATCTTATAAAATGATGACCATTTTCAAGAAATCAAATAATAGCAAATGCTGGCATGACTGTAGTGAAAAGAGAACACTTCTCCCTTGTTGGTAGGAATGTAAACTAATACAATCATTATGAAAGTCAGTATGTAGATTTCTCAGAAGGACTAAAAATAAACAATACCACCTGCTACCCCTCTAAGTATCTTCTTGAAATAGCTAAAGAAATCATATTGCAGTGAGCCACACATATCCATGTTTTATAGGAGCATAGTTCACAAAACCTAAAGATTGGAAGTGGTTTATATTTCCATCAGCAGATCAATGGATAAAGAAAATGTGATATCTATACCCAGTGGAAGACTACTCAGTTACTTGTGAGAATATGAATATACTTGGAAAATATGTTAAGTGAAATAAATCAGACACACACGCTTACATACCATGTGGTACCTCTCATTTGAGTAAAGAAAATATAAATAAAGAGAAAAATAGTAGTTTGATAGAGGGAAACAGTAAGATAGATCTTTTGCAAATGGGAAGGGAACCAAGGGACCATGTGCAAGGAGAGAGGGAGAGGAAGGGGAATTAGAAAGATTTAATCCATGTCATGTATATGCACCAAGTACCCACAATGAATGTAAACGTTATATGTCATAAACAAGAACTAAAAGTAATAATAACAATAATAATGAAAATGGAAAAGGGTGATCTAGGGTGAAGGGAAAGTGGTAGGTGAAGATGGCAAGGGGAATAAAAAAGGATAATGATGTGTTATGTACACATAGCTGCTACCTAAGATGATTTTAAACTTTATGTACTGAAAATATGTACTAGTAAAACATTAAAAAAATAAACAGTGCAGAGAAATTCTGTGTACCTCTTACCCAGTTTACACAATGGTAACATCTTTTGAAATGTTTCTACTACATACTTATTAACTAGGATAATGGTTTTAAATAAGATGCAGAGCACTTCCATCACCTAAGGGACCCTTTGTGTTGTCTTTTTTTGCTAATATATACTTGTTCATGTCCCCTGAGAATTACTAGTCTCATCTCTACTTCTATATTTTTATCATATCAAGAATATAATTTTACAATAATTCTATGTTAGGAGTGTAGCATAGTTTAAACATTCACCCACCGAGGAAATTCTGATTGTGTCTAATTTTGGTTATCACAAATCAAGCTGTTACGAATCATCTATTAAGCCACACATGGCAGGATGAAATCCCAGGACTCAGAAAGCTGCAGCTGGGTGAGGTGGTGCATGCCTGTAATTCCACCACTTGGGAGGCTGAGGCAGGAGGAGCGTCATGAGTTAGAGACCAACCTGAGCTGCAAAGTGAGCTCAAGGCCACCTAGAACTGCATACTGAGACCCTGTCTCAAAAAGACCGAAAAAAAAAAAAGAAGAAGAAAAGAAAGCTGCAGTCTACCGGTGAATAAGTTTACATGTGAACATAAATTTTTTTTAGCTGGGTGGGATGAATTTTCAAATGTGCAATTGCTGGATAGTGTAGCAACTGCATGTTTAGAATTATAAGAAATTATCAAGAGCTGAGCACAGTAATGCACACCTGTAATCCCAGCACTTAGTAGGCTGCTCCTTTTTTTTTTTTTTCCGGTACCAGGGATCGAACTCAGGACCTTGTGCTTGCCAGGCAAGCGCTTATGCCACTGAGCTATACCCCCAGCCCCTAGTAGGCTGAAGTTGGAGGATCATCGTAAGTTTCAGGCCAGTCTGTGCTACATAGTGAGTTCAAGGTTGGGCTGGAGTACATAGGGAGACCCCGTGACACAAAGAGAGAAAAGAAAAATGAGAGAGGGATGAAGAGAGAGAAAGAAGGGAAAAGGAAGGGAAGGAGGGAAGAAGAAACAGAGAAAGGAAGAGAAGGAGAGAGGGAGGGAGGGAAAGAAAAGAGAAGTCAAACTTTTTCCAGAATGGCTATGCCATTTTACATTTCCAGTAACAACATATAAGAAACCTAGCCTCATATCCTCACTTAGATTTGGAGCTGTCAATATTTTATTTTAGTTATTCTGAGAGATTTGTAGTGATATCCCATCACGGTTTTCACTTGCATTTCCCTGATGGCTAGTGATGCTAAACATCTGATTATTTGCTTCCTGTGTATCTTCTTCAGTGAAACATCTTTTGCTCATTTTGTGACTGAATCATGCATGTTCTTTTGTTCCTTGAAGTGCTGGAGATCAAGCACGAGGTCTCACACATGGTGGGTAAGTACCCCACCACTGAGACATATCCCCAGCCCTGGATCACAGGGTTGTTCTTGTTGAATTTTGAGAGTTCTTTACATATTCTAGATACTAGTTCCTTGTTGCATAACGTGTCTTTTCATTTTCTTAACAGAAACTTTAGCAGAGAAAAGTTTGTAATTTTATGAAAGCAAATTTCTAATATATACTTTTATAGATCATGATTTTGGTCTGAAGTCTAAGAAGTCTTTGTCTATCTCTCAGATGTCAAAGAGTTTCTTCTAGTTTTTTTAAAGGTTTAATCATTTTCATTTCACATGTAAGTTTGTGATCAGTTATTAAGTTCTGTTTTTAGTAAGAAGTGAAGTTTAGGTTTAAAAAATTTTTTTATGTTAAGGATATCCAATTGCTGCAACGCTATTTGTTCAAAGGGTTACACTTCTTTTATTGAATTGCTTTTGGCTCTTTCCAAAAATCAGTTAAGCTTATTGTGTATACTTTTAGTTAGGTTTTCTATTCTGTTCCTTCACTGACACCATCCTGGTATTATTACTATGGTTGCATAGTAGGCCTTAATATTGAGTACAGGGATTTCTCCCACACTAATTTTTTTGCAGATTGTCCGAGCTATTCCAAGGCATGTGCCTTTCTGTATAAATTTTAGAATAAGATTTTCCTGTATGTCTAGAAAACTTTAGGAGGATTGTTTTAAAGTAGTTACACTAAAGCTATAGATATGTAGGCCAGTTTTGAGAGAATTGGCATTTCTACTATTTTGAGTTTTCCAATTCACGAATGAAGTATGTTACTCTCTTTATTTAGAGAGTTTCTCTTTTGTTTCATCTGGATTTCTAATATACTGCAAGTATTTTTGTGAGGATGATGACCATTATTACTCTCTCTTCATGGAATTCCAGGATATTGACCCTTTGGCTCTCTCCATCTTAAGTAAAAAAAAAAAGGAGGGTAGGAGAATGGGGAAAAAATAGTTATAACATGTACAGGTACAAATTCTCTGATGAATGTGATTATTATGTACATCTAAAGTGTACCAATAAGATCTGATTTTAAAAAACTGTAGTAGTACACATTTAGCTAACCTCAAAATGGGAACACATTGCCTAATTCTTCCTCAGATAAAGCTTCTTTATACATAAAGAATGTGCATGTGCACGCACACACACACACACACATGCACACACACACACACGTACACACTACATTAGAAAATATCTAAGCACCTATCAAGGGACTAGTGTACATTATGAAATAAACAAATACTCTCTCATTCATTCAGTAGGGAGTATTATAAGCAGCTATATAGTTTTCAATGTATGAATTCACTGCCATTTATTCATTTCTTTTCTTATTATGGATACTTAGGCAGTTCTACTTGTTTTTACTTTCACAAGAAATTGGCAGTGAACATAATTATACACATCTCCTTTACACATGAGGAAGAGATCCTTTGTAATTGGAATTGCTGTACCTAAATTAAGACATTTTCAATAACCAGCTATTGCCAAAAAGCACATCCATTTCAAAGTAGTTGCATAAATATATATATAACATTATATATAGAGAGAACATATATAGAACAAAGTAGTTACATAAATATATATAAAACATTAATGTGTATACACATTAATGTTCTATGAGTATTCTTAATGAACACTGCCCCTTCACACTTTCTGTTTTTTGCCAAAACTTCAGAAGAATGAAGTAGTATCTACTTATATTAATTTGCATTTTCCAAATTTGTAATAAAACATGTATTTTTATGTTATGTTGTTTCCTGTTCTGTGAAACTCCTGTCCACGTCTTTATTTGCATTAGGCTTTTGTTAATGATTTTAGGAGATATTTGTTGTGGTATCACTAAGCCATACATGTTTTGTAGATATTGTCATTTATATATAATACTTTATGGGTGTTGCTATCCCAGGGATTTTTAGCATATTTCTGAAATTCATGTACTTTCTTATTTTAAAGATTTAAAAAACAGAACAACAATGGAGACAAAACCAAAGCAATACAAAGACAACAAAAATGATGCACGACCTCAAACGAAAACGATAGGAATTGACAACGGGTGCTGCTGTACATACTGTTATCTTCAACGAAGTTGCTCCGTCCACCAGATGCAGGAATGTAAGAACATTCGACCAATCAAAGACAGTAACAAGTAATAAAAACATTGGAAGTGATGCAGAGCTTCACCATACAAGACGGTAGCAGTTCAACAACGGCTCCTATACTGCATATTGTTGTCTGCAGATCAGTCATTCTGATTATCAGATTCAAGCGTGCAAAATTGTGAAAAGGAAAATTTTAAGCATTGACTGTTCCTTTCAGTAAACCACAGACATCATCAATACATCTATCCCTGCTATCCTTGTATATACATATAACTTTTGTTTTTCATTTTAAAGAGAAGAGAAAAAAACCAAAATAACAAAAACAAGTACATAAACAAAACAGCACGGAGAACTATCAAAATTATGCAGAAGTTCAAAACATGGTGATAGGATATTGACGATGGCTGTTATATTATATAATGTTATCTTCAAAGTGGCGTGTACCCTGACACATCACTGAATTGTATATTTACACTACTTATTTATCATTTTTACTATTGGTTTTGCAGTACAGGGGATTGAACCCATGCTAGGCAAATGCTCTACCACTCAACCACACCCCCAACCAATATCTTACATTTTTGTGAAAATAGCACATTTTTGAGATATAATAATATGTTGCTGGGCATTTACATTAAAGTTGTTTCCACCTTATTCGTGGTAAACAATGTTATAATAAACATTTTTCCACGTGTCCTTGGGAAAGCTTGAAGAGCTCTCCAGGAGATACGGTATTAATCTGTTGGCTACAGGCATTAGTCTTCTCAGTATTTCCATCCACTGGAGCACACACACCTGCCACTTTCTCAGTCCAGCCCTGATCGAGGTATTGCTGTGAATTGATTTCGCAGCTGTTAAGTCCCCCAATCAGTTGACCAAGTGCTCTCTTGAAAATCAGTTCGGTGTGGTACAATTGGCTGTCCCTGCAGTTTCTACTCCTGTGATAATTTCTAGAACTTGTGCCTCCTCGCCCTTGCTAAAAGAGTCATTTTAACTATGACAGGCCTCTGTCGGTTTAATAGAAAGGCACAAAATGGATTTTGTTTTTCTTATTAATTGCGAGTGATGCATGTTTTCCTACAGTGTTTTGTTTTTGAAATTTTCATATAATGGCTCACTGCTGTTGTCAGTACAGTATAATGTGGCCCTTTGTATTTCCATTATTACATAAAAATAATTTCCAAATTCTTTTATTTCTATCTTGTATTTCATATGCCATGTACTTTTAAATCAGTAGAATAGAGATTAAAAACCAATCATATTTTAGCAATACAGAAATAAGATGATTTTGAGAATTCACTACACATCATTTCTATTTTCATTAAACTGACATCATACTTAATGTAACCATTTTATTTACTGTATAGCAGAATATATAGTCTTAAAAATATTGGAAACAGAGATTTGACCCACCTTATGTAGATATATTGAATTTAAAGCATACCTGATACTTTATTACTTAAGAAAAATGAAAAATCTTTCTATGAGACAATGAATCTTGGAATTCCTCCTCCTCCTTGTCATGCTTCCTTATCTTTTATTTTTTTATCTTTACCCTGTCCTCCTCCTTATACGTCCGCCATCAATTTTAAAAGTAGGAAAAGGAAGCGGTTGTAATTCTCTGAGACATACAGACTTACAGGTCCATTACCCTAGCAAAAGGGCTCCTTTCAATATCCCTTAGTAACAAAGCCTGTACCCAGGGTGAGTTGAATAAATGTGTCTAACAGCCAATGAACAGCATAGAAGGAAAAGTTTGGAAGCCTTGCAATATCACATTGGAGGGCAAGTATTACTTAAAAAATTGGTGCTGTTTTGTAATGATTTGAGATAAGATCTGCTGGCATCAAAGGCCTTCAAGTTAAAGGTCATATGTACCGTGAAAAGAAGGGTAAGACCTGGATACCAAGCCTCTGTGTTAGAGGAAGAACTCAAGAAGCAGAAGTAAGGTTGTTGGTGACATTTGAGGATGTAGCATTTAATTTGATCCAAGTTCAAGAAGGAGATGATATATATGTATTTTAGAAGCTTTAAATAAAGGACCACATGTGAATTATCTCCTTGGTCTCTTACAAGTTATATTCAGTAAAAATCAGTTTTTGCTAGGTGTCATGGCATATGCCTGGCTTGTATTCCTAGCACTCTAGGAGGCTGAGACAGGAAAGTTCTGAGTTCCACCCCCATCTGGACAGTCCAAAGACTTGAGAAGACCCTGTCTCAAAAAAGAAAAATTCTGGGGATATAGCCCAATGCATTGAGAAAGCCTTTTGTTTAATTTCCAGCACATGGGGGGAAAATCAGTTTTATATCCTCCAGATACCCCTCACCCACATCAGGGAAAAATATTCTGGCACTTGTTCAGTTACCATGTTCAATTTTATTTTTGGCTTCCAGTCACTGCAAAGCAAATCTTGTAGTAGATGGGCCCCTCCCCTCTAAATGTTTCTTTAGCATTCTAATAAAATTATTTTATAAAATTGCAGTTAATTCAGGTAATTCCACATCTTACAATTCCTTTCTGCCCTCTCAACATACGATGTTGATGTTGAAGCTAACCAGAATATGGAATGATTCAACTCTAGGCTGCCTTCTAAAAGTATCAAAACAAAATTATTCCTAATTATGTCATTCCCAGAATTTAGGATTTATATTCCACCATAGATGTACTTAATGGAGTTGAAAATATCTTGTTATCAAAATGTTTATGTATCGAGATTTGTAAATTCATGTAACACTAATGTATATTAACTCCATTGGAAATACTCCATTTTCTGACTTTGTTAATTAATAGACTTAATTTATGTGTACATCATAGGAGTGTACTTAATTAAGACAATCAAACCTTTCTAATCCAAATAAATAGAGGAAATAATCAGACCAAGTTCCTTTGTTCAGTTTTTAAAAATTTTTTTCCTTTGCTCATTTTTTCTTCAGTCATTTAAAAAATATTCCTAGATAGCCTTAGTCTTAGACCCTTCGTGTTGCCATAAAAAATACTATAGACTGGGGTGATTTATAAATAATAGACATTTATTTCTGATATTTCTGGAAGGTGAAAAGTTCAAGATTTAGTCCCTGGCAGATTTTGGGTCTTGTGAGAGTTTGCTATCTCTTCCCAGAACGATTCCTTATTGTTGCATCCTCTGAAAGGGATTAGTGCTATATCCTCACATCACAGAAAGGACAGGACCATAAAAGCATAAAAGTATTCCCTAAAGCCCTTTTATAAAGGTGCTAATCCCATCTCTGAAGGCAGAAGCCTCACGGGGTAATTGCATCCAAATAAGTGCATGCGTTCATGCTGTTACCCTGGGCATTACATTTCCACACAATTTAGGACACACGCAAACACTGAAACCATTGCGTCCATTTTACATAGCATATCAACATCAAATAAATTAGTGCTAATTTTGAAATAGCAGTTATATAAGCTTATCTTTCCAAATTTTCTTAAGAGCAATCTACCTTTTCAAGGTGCAAGACAGCCATTTTATTTTAAATATCAGGCTAGCACTTTGTTGAACAATTTGACCTATAAGAAAATTTCTAAATCACTATCTCAAAATTTGAATTGTTTTCTTTCTTTTAAAGAGAAAAGCACAAACCAAAATAACAAAGGGAAAGACAAGAACAATAAAAATGATACAAAATTTTAAAAAAATATAACAATGATTATATTATACATTGTTATCTTTGAAGTGGTTGCTCAGATTAGCAGATACATATACCTATATAAAATTTAAATTCCTGATTTTATTTAAATTCATCAGACTTTTTTATAATCTCTAACCCCTGTGCAAAAATATGTATTCTTGGTTTTAATTTAAAAGCAACATAATTTTTAAAAATTATATTCCCTCACATACCCTAGAATTAAAACCTCCCTTTGTTTTATATTATGATTATTTTTTTTTCATATTTTGATATATATATGAACAAGTAATTTTAAAACTGAAACATTTAGAAATACTACATTAATAATTTAAAACTCTTGAGTGTAATTGTGACATGTTTTCTACTGCTTTTTTACAAGCATTTATTTAAGAAACCATATGCTAACTGATATATTATATTCTCTTAGTTATTATGTATAGTTCTGTATTTAAGATGATCCCCAACAAGCCACAGGGGCATCTTGCTACATGCAAGAGGAATAGGTACAATCGAATGTGTGTTTTAAGTCAGTGAAAACATGAAGTGTTTCCAAAGAAACTTAAAATATTGTATTACAATCCACTACATAAATTATATACTTCAGCTTTAAAAACGAAAGAAGGCACTAGCACAACGATACATTATGATCTATGTAATCATTTCTAATTTTGTAGACTGGAATCAAAATTTTCAGATAAGAATATATAACTGAAAATTAATATACACTATATACTCTGGAAAATCATAGGTAGTTATTATTTTTTATAGACCTTCATTATGAATATAAGTTATTATAACCCAGACTACATCAATGAGCTTATAAAGTGATAATTATCTGCTTGTGTGCATAATGCTACAAGCACTCATGGCGTTTTATTTTAGTCTCCGTGCTAAATCAAAGTGAAAGATCTGGATAGAATTTGCTTTTATGTAATTACATAAGAAAATTCAGGATAAAAGAGGGAAATTGTCAAAAAGCTCACAGCCTGAGTACTACAGACTGTACTAGAGCCCACATACATAGTCTGAGACCAGAAACTGCTCGGTCTCAGTGTATACGACTATTGACTCTTGAACTTTTGTGTGAAGGGCTGCATCTCTAAACAGTGCCTTGCTTACCTGTACTGGCTGCCACCACACATCTCTTCTTCACTTGTACTCAGTTAATTTCCTTGGATTTGAAGTTATAAATGTGACTTTGACCTTAGATAAATTTAGAACAGATTTTAATTTCTATTCTTAGTTCACATGGGTAAGATTGAAGAATGCTATTTAAATACTTTTTAACTTTAATGTGCCAAAATACTACGAAGTTAGAAACACTTTAGATTGTTAGCAACTCTGAGTAATCAAACGTGGTTAGAAATACAGACCAGATCATATTGCAAAGTCAAAAATGCAGGAACCTAAAGTATCCGATTTAAAAATTAGTCTTTTCTTTTGTGTCTTAGTTCTTCTCTATCCCCTTCCAAATGTTTTCACACCATCTCTGAGTACATAGGCACACATTGAGACATTGAGTCCCAATGACACATTAATAAGCCTCCTTAATTGAGTTAGGGAGTCGTGGTAACAGATTTCCTAAAAGAGGACCAGAATTCCACCAGGAATAATCAAATTTGAAAATAATCATCTAGTGGCTGCTCCTAAGGAAGTCCCAGGGGAGATTTGACAGTGTCTAAAGATATTTTTGTCATTGTGAGTAGGAGACATAAGTACCTCTGTCATCTAACAGATAAAGACCGGTAGTGATGCATAGGACATCACCCCCTACACATGTAAAAGGATTACCTGGACAAATATCTATAATATTGATGTTAGAAACTCTGATCTACATAGGCTTGGATCTCACTTTCTACTATGATAATGAGCGAGGAGGTTTTGGCTAAGGCAAACCCAGCCAAACAACTGGGTGGAATCTGTCAAAGTCCTGCAAACCCAGGTCATTTGCATAGAACACAGGATCCAGGATTGCTCTGCAGCTCCTAAGCACTGTACAAGGGACTGATCAGAAAAAGTGACAGTTTTAGGTTTTCATTTATATGTATTGCAAAGCCAAATGAATCTTTTGATAGGACATTTTAACTGGCACCAGGCCAAGTGAGTTTTGGTGGGACAACTGTCCAAATGCGGGCATACTTCTCTTCACCCTTTAATAAATGTATATCCCGCTACCTTTTCGTTGTATCTTTCCTAATATTTTCTTCAGGACACCAAGAACCTGGAAAGAATACCCCAAAACCAAGCATCTGGTATACTATTATGAAAAACATGTATAATCAAGCTCTAGTTCAAAACCAGCCAAACAACTGGATGGAATACAGCAAGCTCCTAGCAAGATCTAGTTCACTGACAGTGAGGTGGATTTATGGTTGGTATAGTCTAGAACAGGATCCAGTCTACTAGCCACTAGCTTCTTATGATTATTTACAATTAAATTAAAATTATTAGTGAATGAAGTTAAAATTTCCATTCCTTGGACACACTAGCTAAATAATAGGTACTCAATAGTCCCATATAACTAAAGTTTACTATACCATAAGTCCTGAACTTATGAACGAGCTCCATTCCAGGATATCGTTTGAAAATAGGATTCACTCCCAAGGCCAACAAAGTGAGTCTTGTACACCTTTGACACAAATATACAATGTATACTGTTTTGTGATTCCTAGCAGTCCCCTCCCCATCACCACTGCTTTTCCTCTAGCTTCTGGATAGCCCGGCTCTGACTGAGCACTGTCCTACTGCACTCTATCACACTGTCCAGCAAGCACACAGCAGCACGCCAGTGACAATCTCCAGCAGACATGGCAGCTACTCCTGCAATTTGTTCACATCTATGGTTGTTCCTAAGACGAGGTCCCTTCCTGCCTGTGAAAGTTCCCAACTTGAATGTTTGTAAGTTGGTGACTTACTGTATTAGAACATTTCCATCCTTGCAGAAAATTCTGTTGTATGATGCTAGCCTACAGACTACGGATATGAAGTCACTGAAAATGAAATATATGACAGATACAGTGATATTTCAGGAACGTCCCAGAGTTGATGTGGAGGTTGCTTGTTCTATAGTTTATATTTTATCCTTTAGTGATCTCTCATGTACCTTCAAAAATATCTGTAGTAATTAAGAAATTGAGCAAGTAATTACACAAAATTTCTTGAGAACAACTAAGGCTAAACTCCAAATTTTAAACTATATACAACTACTATATATTCAACTATTATGTGTATCACGGGATATATCATGGGTTTTAGCTATCAATTCTATTTCCTTCTTAATCAATAAACTGAGATATAACTAAGCAGTCATTGCCCTCTGGATGTCAAAAGCTTCTTTGGGCCCATCTCATAAAATCTGCACTCTTTGAGAAGTATTTTCTTTACTGCTTTGATTGTGTGAATTTTTATTTGCTGAATTTTCCAAGAACAGACTTAAAGCATGAAGGTCTGTATAATTTCTCTCTATGAAAAGCATCGCATCCCTTTGATATGGTTAGCTTAACCTTGATTAAATTGTGCTACTTCATACAGTTGTTATAACTTATTTAATAAGACATTAGTGAGGAATATCTTTTCTTTTATACAGTAAAAGAAAAATTGCACAAGGTTAGTTAAACAGGCCAGGAAGAATATATTCAAGATTATTTGCAATAGTGGTGAGATTGAATTCTCCTCCCTTGAAATAAAAAAAAAAGAGAAAGAGAGAGAAAAGCCCTGGAAGACAAATAGAATAAGGAATGTGATTAGGCCATCTATGTTTGCTAATTGGCTTTTATCTGAAAGTTCTACTCTCACCCAGTCTGGGAAACCTAGGCCCTGTCTTTCTTGAGGATTACATTTCAAAGGGATAGTTCCCAGATCCTTGGGAAAGACATTCCTAGTTTGTAGAAGATTAACATCTCAAAAGGTCAAAGAAGAATTTACACTTGAAAGTTTTCTCAAGGAAATGCTGTAAGAAAAGGAGGTCAGGGCCTATACTCAGGAAGAAACCTGTCTCAAGTTTAGTCAAGCTGTGGAGAATGTTAAGAATACTTTGGTTGAAGCACAGTCAACTTTGACATTTTAACTCTTAAAGGCGCAGAAGAACAATTTCTGATTTGAATTCAATCAGAAAATGGAATCTATACTTGAGCAATATCGTGTCCTCTGCAAGTAAACAAATGATGCACTTGCACTCATTTTATCACTTTGATGTGAGAATAGTGTCATTGTTTTTAAATTAGCCACATCAAGAAAACAAATTGTGATTAATGGGTGGAGGAAAGAGTGGAAAGTAGTAACCTGATTGTACCTAATTCAATTTAACAGATTAGAGGGAGAGTCATTCATTTTCAGATTTTCTAAAAGCAACTTCTGAGTGCATACCTGTGCTATAGTGAATAAATCTGAAGAAAAAAGACCTCCATTTCAGGAGCTCAGGAGCCGTAGAGACGAGATCTTCCGCAATTTGGTCATCTTAGGGTGAATTTGCATGGGACCCACATACAGTCTCCTCAACAGTATGGGTTTAATTTCTCATCACCAAAATCAGGCAAAGCTCCTAGAAATTTCATTTCCTCCAAACATACTGCATTTTAAAGCATTGCTCACAACTATTTATTCTTAAGCTATTATAAACACCTAAGTTAGGTAGAAATATTACAGGCAGTCAGGCAAGGCTAAGTCAGTTGTGGCAAGAGGAGCATCTGTTGAAGGCCAACCCTCAAGTGGTAACACCTAGTCTAAGAACGTCTATATTGTTATCAGTAACCTTTGTGGGTGACCAAGACTCTCAGACCCATTGTTTCCTGAAAAGTTTTGTTCTTTCTTTGTTCTTGCTGTGTTACTTGTTTCGCAATTGGATCAACATTACCTTAGCTATACTTGTAAGCTTATTAGTTGATTATAGTTTTGCCCCATATTATACCTACTTTGTGATTTTGTACCCACCTTGTGATTTTATTCTGCAAAACTTCTTCCAGAAAGTGGGCTCATTGACAACACACTTGGAACCCTTCCTGTCTGTCAGGAGCTGTATCTCTCCCCTCAGTAAATATGTCCTACTTCTAACCTGCATTGTTACTTAGAATTCATTCTTTGATTTTGGGGAACATGATCTCTGCATATTTGACATCTAACATGTTGAGAGTTATATTTCCACTACATCATTTGGAGGTCTTATATCATTCCTATATCAAAATGATGTTTTCTGGTACTCTGGGAATACCACTACAGTGTTACTGGCTTTTGAGTCTCACAAGCATTTGAGTGCCAAAGAGACTCCTTGTAGGTTCTCAGCATCCTGAGCAAAGAATTAGACAAGACACTCAGAGAAGGTAGTGAGGACTTACATTTGTTGAAGGTGGAAAAGTAATAGGCTGAGTGAGACCAGGTATGTGAAAAGTCTTACAGCGGCCACAAGGAAGAATAGCTGGGCTCTTTTCTATATGACATTCCTAGATTGCTTCTTCCCCATACAAAGAAGGCATTTGGGACACTCATCCTATCAGAAATTCACTTGGCCTGATGCCAGATTTAAACTGTCCAATGGAAAGTCTGCTTGGTTTTGGGCCAGGTGTAAATGAAGAATCAAAAATGGCACTTTTCTGATTAGTCCCAGGTAAAGGGTTTGGGCATTGCACAATCATCTCACACTCTGTGGTCTGCTCTTATGCTTATGTCTCCTTGACTGGCAGGCAATATTCATAGTTGTTTAAGCAGTTTGCCCTGCACTAATCTCCTACATCAAGAGCACTGAATTCTCATAGCTCTCTTTATTGCCTTGTCTACAGCTGAGTGCCTGAACAAGAGCAAATATTATATGATGACTTTAAGCACATTGACCCTGTGTAGTACACTCTTTTTGATTCTTAAGAAACAGGTAAATGCCCTTTACTCCTCATCATGCTCCCTTCACTATTCTAAACATATTATTTGCATCTTTAAAATAATGTACATTTTCAAAACAGTCCACAGCACAATGGAACATTGTTGTAAGCATGGATTTTTGTTCCACATTGTAACATATCATTAAGAGAAACTCAATTCTTCCATATACTTCACAATAAAATATTGTATAGATAAAAGTGACATATCTGAATGTTCCATATCAGATGTGTTTTGTTTTTCTTCAAAGAATTAGAACTTCTGTCAACTCTTATATCAGTTTTAAAGAACATTCAAGAGCTATCTGGCCAATGGAGTTGTTGTGTATTTCCACTGATGAGAAGAAAACAACATTTAGAGTTAAAATAATGACGGCAAAAATGAGGGCTAGAAATGAGACACAGTAAGGAAGATGAGATTACCCTTTCTGAATAGGTATAATGAGAATATACCATCTGCCTGGCATATCCTAGACATTTTATATATTGTATTGAGTAAACTTGAAATATTTATTGACTTAATATTACTCTAAGAAGGGCTGCTAGAAAATATAAGCAAAACCAAGAAAACAGAATATAATAGGTTCAGCCTTATCCCTAATCCCTAAGCAACAGCATTGAAGTTTGAATTACAAACTTTTTCTAGCTGAGATTTTTCAGATATTTAACAATCTTGACATAGCTGTGTCTAATTTATTTTCACACTTACAGAAACTGCTGTAATGTTGCAGTATGTAATGTTTTACAATATTACTTTTACATTTTTAAATGGTTCACCATAATCAACATTTGCTCATGACAAAAGTTCCAGGAAATAATGGTGTCTTAAGTTACTTTTCTCTCGTTGCTGAGTCACAGTACCTGACATCCAAAGTTAAAGGGGGAAAGGTTTATTTAGCTCACATTTTGTTGAGGTTTCAGTCCATAATTAGCTGGCTCCAAGGCAAGTGGCATGACAAACAGGCATCTCAGAAGAAAAATTGTTCATGGAAGACAGAAGGTAGTGAAGCAATCAAGCAAGTAAGGGTCAAGACAAGCCTCTTTCTGTACATTATATTGTACCATGGATACTAGGATTAGGATTAGGGCCATGCCAAACCAGTCCATGGACTGATTTAATAATTGCTCATCCTTAATGAGAGCATCCGTAATCCGAGCATTGCACCATGAATCAATCACACACTCTAGATCCAGCCACCTCTGAAGAAGCCCTGCCTATGAGGCATGAGGGTTTGGGGGAACATATAGACACAAACCATAGCAAATGGTGACATAGAGAACAAAATTATAAATTTATTATTTTGGCTTTCCATTGAACATATTATATTATCATAGGTTCAAATCTGCATAAAATCCTGTAATTCTGTGTTATTTGGCTTTGAATGTTTTAGAGTTATTTGATTTCTTTAACAAAACTATTTTCAATTAAATTGGGCATTTTTATGTGTCATTAGGGGAGTTTGGTCTAAAAATTGTTCCTGAATATTTTTATTTAAATTGATTTAATAATAAACTAATTGTCACCTAGAAAATACTGCCTCTCAAGTTATTTCAGCTGGTCTATTCCTTTTTCAAGTATATATGCTATGTGTATATATATTTCATTTTTGAAAAATCCTTTATTAAATAATATTTCCATTACTATGGAATACTTTATTATATGTAGATATTATTTTTCTGAAACAAAAATGAATGTTTAGCATTCTGTTCTTAATAAAATATATAATATGTTAATTTTAGCAATAAAGCTACACGTTTTTGTATGAACCAGTTTCTCTTGATCTCACCCTTTGGTTCTCTCTCTTTTGCTAGCTTCTTCATGATTCTGGCTGAAATATAAACATACTGCTTCAACAGCCCTATCTCCAACTGTCTAGCAATTTTAACCAATGTCTAAAATCTTTGCTTTTTTCATGTTATTTAAATTCCTGACATCACTTACATTTCTATGATTATATTTGCTTACAATATAAAATTTACTGTCTACTTTGAAGTATCTAGGGCTCACCAGTGTGCTTCTCATGGCCAAATCTAGCCCATGATGGATGGATGGATGGATGGGTGGATGGGTGGATACAAATCCTAGAAAGATGTAGCATTATGTAAGACAGAACTCATTTTAATCATGGTATTGAAATCTAAATTTATTTCTGTAGTATGAGTGGGTTTTATTAAGGTTAGTGGGGAGGAAGGGTGTATCTTTTCATAGAAATAATAAAAATTGGGACAAATTACATGAAGAGAAGAAAAAGCTTTAGGTACTGACTGTCATAAAGAAGATAGTTTCAGATCAGAAGTATGTACTAATTTCTGATTGCTCCAGTTCTGAAAAAACCAAACCAAACCAAACAAAATTAAAAAGAAAACTAGATGCTCATTAAGACCATTACCAAGAAGTTCACTACTACTTAATATAAGAAATTGTTATTACCCCATTACGTTCTTTATTTTGAGGTGATGTTTTAGTATTTTTTCCTCCATTGTAGAATTGTTAACTAGTCAAAAGTGATAGTCTTACTGACTTTCTTTCTAAATGTTACCATATTTTGAAAATAAAATATCTTGAAATGCTTAGGAAATTTTTAATATTGGGATTACCTTACAGTCTGTTATGGCTCATGTCTAGATTCCCCCCAAAGCCTCATGCAGTCACAGGCGGGCTTTTTCAGACATGGCTGGATCTAGGGTGTGTGACCATGGAATTGATTAATGTTCCAATGCTAGGATTAAGGGCACTAGGAATAAGAGCGTAAATACTTACTGCGCTGTATAAAATAAAAGGCATAGAAAGAACTGTCATTGCCCTTTGCTTGTTTTGCTACCTTCTGCCCACCATGAGCTGTTTCTCCTCTGTGATACCTGTCCGCCATGCCACCCACCTTGGAGCCAGCCCAAGATAGACAGAAACCTCTATAAATCCTGGGCTAAAGAAATCTTTCCTCCTCTAACTTTGGA
This sequence comes from Dinomys branickii, assembly GCA_004027595.1. Taxonomy (NCBI): domain Eukaryota; kingdom Metazoa; phylum Chordata; class Mammalia; order Rodentia; family Dinomyidae; genus Dinomys; species Dinomys branickii. The sequence goes on along the minus strand of PVLD010013340.1, from coordinate 24,422 downwards.
TGTCATATATTTTGTCTCTGCAATGAGAAAAATAACTAAGACACAGTCCTTTGAAATATTCATAAACAGGAGCTGGCATGAGTAAGAAATGTAATAAAAATTATGCACCAAAAATACAGAAAGATATTATTTTCACTTAGGGAAACTTAAATTCTTGAATTCCTCCAATACATAGATTCTCAACTATAGAATTTTCAGAGATGGTTGGAGACTTGACATTTCCAGCATTGATAAGACCATATTTTCTTTGGTCATCTCTGAAGCAGTCTCTAGGATGGGCAAAGGTACTACATAATGAGACTGTCAAGCTTGAGGTTTAAATTTTATCACGTTTGTGAATTTAAAGCAGGTTTATAATTTTATATTAGATGGAGTATGGAAACAATGTATAATTGAATTCTTCAATATATAGAAATGACATTTATGTTTCATTTCCACTCTCAGAATTTCCTATTTCATTTTTTCCATTTAATTTATCTCTGTCATGCTGCTTTACATTCTTTTTATCTGCGGCTTTATTTATATTTATACTTGTCTATGAAGATAGAAAATGCATAATAAAGGCTGTGGTTGGCAATAAATAAGCTGTGAGACTGCATATTTTGTAACAGTGTAGGCTTGGGACATGAAACAGAAGCCATGAGCTTTAAACTTTCCCTCTCTCTGGCCGCAGGGGACCGCAGCATTGCTTCCTGAATAAAAGAAGATCTGGCCTTAGAGCTGTGAGGGTTGGAAAAATCTCTCTTTGCAAGCACAGTGGACAATTTGCAATTTAAAATGGAATATACTTGGACAATAAATTTCAGAAGAAAATCTACCTGCTGTAAAAAAACATTACTAGTTTGCAAACAAAGGACCAGAGGAAAATTAATAGTTGGGAAATTTTCAATTGTAGAAATTAGCATTTTGAATGAAATATTTTAACACTAGAGAGAGAACTGCCTTATATAAGTCTCATACCAAATCATGAGATTTGATGAATGAAGACCTCTGGCATATCTAGACATGTGCTATTGAGAGATATAAAGAAAAAATATCAATCTGCTGTTATAGTGTCTTTTATTCTTCCCTTAAATGTTAGAATATAAGAATAAAGACAGAATTTCCAAATAAAGGAAAAAATGCTAAATGGTAAAAATACCCTACAGTGAAATTTCTTTCGTCTTTTCTTCCTTCCTTTCTATCTCTTGATCCTTCCTGTTCTTGTTCTTTCCTTCTGTGCTTTTCCTTCCTTCGTTTTTATTTATGTAAGATGTATGCAGTCAGCAGGAGTGGAGGGGCAAAAATAATTTATTGTGATACAAAATATAAAAAAAAAACAACCTTATACATACAATCACAGAAATGTACACATAGTATTATTGGTTGCCTACAAGGAGCATGCAATATGTATTATGAAGAATTTCAGATGAAAATAACCTATTACTAAATCGTGAAATAAATGAGCATTGGCTGTGAGAAGAGAAGTAGGGAAGAGATGAGGAAGAGGTTAGGAAGAGGATATTCTTGGCCATTATAACAAAAGGTTTTTTTAAAGCAAAATTGCACAGTATATGAAGGAAAGAGTGACCATTCTGGGTTATTGGTGTCTGAAGTGGGGCATGGCCAGTGAGAGGGTCAGAGAAGGAGGTAGTGTCAGGACACGTGGCATTTCAGAAATTTTAGATCCTCTTCTAGGAGCGTTAAGAACCATGGAAACATTTTAAATAGCCGGATTGTTTGAAATATTGGATCTTGTTGGTAAATTTTTGCAAAATATGTTTAGGGAGTTTGAGCGAAAAGTGATTAACTATTGATTGCTCATCCAATTAGCATACTAAGGAAATATATATAATAGTGAAGTAGTAGTTTAAAACTGAAAATAGAGAAGTCTTATAAAGATGAATAGAATAGAGTACATTAAAAATATTAGCAGGTAAAATGCATACTAAGATACCAGTATTGGGATAAAAAGATATTTAAAGATGGTCCTCATTTTCCTTGCCAGTGCAGACAAGTTTTGTCTTTTTGTTTGTGTAAATACTATGGCTAGGCCTTGCAATACTGTAGTCAATGGAAGTGGTGCGTAAAATCCGTTACTATGTTCTTGACTTTAGAGAAAAGGCTTTGAATTTTCACTATTGAATATGATGTTAGCTATGTGTGTTTCATATATGAACTTTATCGTTAAGATAATTTCCTTGTATTTCTACTTTTGTTTTGAGACAGAGTCTCACTATGTTGTTCAGGCTGGCCTCAAATTTGCAGGACTTTCCTTCCTCAGCCTCCCCAGTGCTGGGATTACAGATGTGCACCACATAGCTGGCTTCTATATCTAATTTGTTGAGAGTGTTTAAGCATGGAAGGGTGTTGTATTTTGTCAAATGATATGATCATGGTAATCATTTCACTATGTATATACATATCATAATATCAAACTGTGTATTAAATAAGTATTAAATATATTAAATATATATAATTTTTATTTTTCAACTGTATCTCATTAATGCTGAAAAAGTGAGGCTCGAGAATCTAGCTCAAGTAGTTGGGTCAATAATGGTACAACCTAATAAGGTGTAAATAACTGAGAAGGAAAAAATTGATTGGAGAAATTTTAGCAGAGTGTTCTTGCATGTTACATTTAGGGTACCTTCAGACAGCTGAACTTGTTGCATAACTGTAGGAGAGATTTGGACTGCCTAACAATAAGGAAGAAATAATGGCAATGAATGGGACCTCATATGAACAGTAGTGGGAAGAGCATAGGTCAGTGAACATAGACCTTTTAGAGCTTTCGGTGGTAACAAATAGCTGTGTCAGCGTGTGTGTCATAGGTTCACCACCACTGCAGATGATTATAATTTTTTGGCATTCAACAGATGTATACAGAATTGGGAAAACGATAAGTGAACAATGGAAACCAATATTAGTACTCAGGTCCAAGATCCAGATCTCGTATGTGTGTGTGTGCATTCCCAATTCTTACCGCTATTCTACAAAATTACTCTTTAAATTGTCTAAAGCTTCTGATGCCTATACACATATCCTAATAATTTCATTATTAAATGATTTTATTGCTTTCACTGTTTTGTCATTGATGTCATCATACATTGTACCAGCCACTGTGATAGATGTTGGAGAGATAAAGTGTAAAATGGTATTAACCCAAGGTCTTTGGGAGTGTATAATCTAAGTAACAAGATGTGATTAAACATCAGGAGAGTAGGACATAGTCTCGTATGTCACGAGAGTAAGGAAATTGAAAAACAAATGTTGTGTGACAGAATCCCTGCCTTTTCAGTTTCTGTCCCTTTTCCAATTCTGTAAGTGACAAAACTAAAATCTGAAAAGCTTGTCTTGATTTTTCAAAGATTGTGGAACAAATTAGTGTTTAAATTTATAGTTTTATGGTGAATAGATGGCTATTTAAGTTGAAACTGAGGAGACAGCCTTAGTGCTAACTATGCCCCCAAAGTAGTGCATGATGTCATAGAAAGGTGGCTATATTTATTTTTTTCTTCTCAAAAAGCACATTATTCAACAGAAGATTCAAATACATATGTATTTCCATTCAGTATACTTTGCTATAATAATCCCACATGCTTTATTTTTGAAAACAAGGAATTTTTAAAACAGCAGCAGAATTCATCTCAGAGTGTCTCATTCTTCTTACAGCATATAAAGCACATCATCCTGGCTCATGTTGAGCTCTGCAAAAAGAGGTGAGTTGTTAGGGATGGGCCCCAGGGGGAGGAAGCGACAGGAATACTGGTATGTGTGGATAGCTATCATCGGGCAGGAGATGCCACTCTTATGCTGAACAGAGCCATGTATTGATGTTTATTTGTTGAAATGTTGCTACCTGCAGTCGATCCACAGAATATTGTGAGGATAGCTCCCAGGAAGAGACAATGATGTATGAGGATAGAAGCAATTCATCCATAGCTCCCATAAAATTGGCTACAGTACATAGCCCAGGGAAATAAGGCTTCTGGTGAGTGTTCATATAGACAGTGTGGACCTTTCTGGCACCATCCTCAGTGACCTTTAAATGTTGGGACGTTTAAAGGACAATAAAACATGTTGCAGTTTTATTGTTGCATTGTGCATAGTACAAGAAGGAATCCGGAGATGGCCCGAAGTGCTGGACATCTGTTCATCACAATACATTTTTGTGACCCCAGTGTGGTGGCGCATGCCTGTAATCCCAGCACTTGGGAGGCCGAGGCAGGAGGATTGTCATGAGTTTGAGACCAGCCTGAGCCACAAAGTGAGCTCAAGGCTAACCTGAACTGCATAGTGAGACCCTGCCTCAAAAAGACCAAAAAACAAACCACATTGTTGTGGGTTCATTGCATTATTTATAATAAGAATTGAAAGTAGGACCTCCTTGAGATTTGGCCAATCAATGAGATGATACACTATACCTTGTTTTGAGCCGTAGATGTTTGCCTTGACAACAGCACAATAGTCTCCAGAGTGGTTTCCAATTTATTAGAGTAGCTTCATTGTGGACTATGTATGTTTGCCTTTATACATTGTAATGGAAAGATGCCTGAATCTTAACACAGTTAGCATTTTATTTTTGTTGATGGAATGGACATTGCACTGTAGAAACTTAAGTGTCCTTGGCCTCTGCTTACTAGATGTTGGTAGCAAATAACATCTGAGTCACCTCAGTTCTGACAACCAAAAATGTTTCTAGATATTGCTATCTCTGGGGGTGGTGAAATTGACCTTGGTTAGGATCTAATGCTGTAGAATTTTGTTGGCAAATATATTTCAATAGCTATGTTTTAAAAAGCCAACCCAAATATGAAATGACTTAGTGGATTTTATAATACTGATATTTTCAACTTTATATTTAATTAACAAGCATGAGTTGAACACATTCACGTGGCTCAGTGCGTTATTTAACACACTTACACAGCATGGACTGATCTGGTCCAGCCTTTCTCTGCCCACCTTTCCCTTAGTGCTCCCCAACCTTAGTTCATCACTCTTCTACATTCACGGTAACTGTATAAAATTCCACATGAGAAAGAACACGCAATGCTTGTCTTTTTGTGCCTGGTAGTTTCACTTAATATAGTGTCCTCAGTTCCATTTATTTTGCTGCAAATGACAGGATTTGCCTCATCTTTATGGCTGAATAATATTCCATTATTTGTATATATCACATTTTCTCTATCCATTTATCTGTTGCTAGAAGCATAGGTTGGTTCTCTGAGTGGTTTTGGCTGATTTTCTAAAGTTTTCTATGTATGTAACATCATTTCTTCCGGTGGCAGAAGGTTCTTGATGGAAATAAACCTCTTACCAAGGAGTGAGAATGCTGTGTCCATAAAATAACCAGCCCTAATTCTGGCACTGGAAATTTCTAAATAGAATGTCTCACTGTTTTTTAAAAAGAGAATATCTGATTCCTAACATACAATAATAAAATGTGTAAGATGCTTAACATTTAATTGGCAACAGCCTTCAGAACCACTTCACTGGACAATTTTTCACTCAGACTTTTTCAGAAGCACTGCCATCTGAGGAAGTTTATAGGAAATCAGAAACTAATTATATCTTCATAATATGCTTTAAAATTAATCATTTAACTTCTAATTCAGATTTGTTATTAAAGCCACTCAAAGGATACCAGCACAAATACTTAATTGCACTATTATGCTTTATAAAATCTTACCATTTTTAATCTGTGATCTAAAACTAGTAATGGTATATAATATGTGATAGTTAAGATATACCTATTTTAATAGTTGACTCCTGAAAATAAAGATAACACCAGTTTTTAAATAATTTCTTCAATTGTGGTGAAATATAAAGAACATAAGATTTAGTAACATAATCATTTTAGTATACAGTATATTAGTTTTAACTATATTGACATGGTTTTGTTACCAAACTCTAGAATTCTTTGCATCCTGGAAGATTGAAATGCTGTACCCATTACACAGTAACTATCAGTTCTTCTCATTTCACAGTCCGTGGAGATCACTATGTTACTTCTTTGTCTCCATGAATTTAATTATGTAGATATTTAATTTAAAAAGAATTATACAGTATTTGCCTTTTTGGACTGGTTTATTTCACTCAGAATAATGTCTTCAAACCATGCATTTTATAACATGTCAGAATTTCTGACATTTTAAGACTGAAAAAAGTAGTAATTATCAATATAAAAGTAATAATAATATAAACATCCAAATTTTTTTCTATCCATGTATCAATTGGGCAATTGCATTGCTTCCCTCTTTTGTCTCTTGTGGATAATTCTGCTGTGAACATGGAACCCTATGTTCAATTTCTTTGTAACAATCTTAAAAGTTTACTTGCTGGATTACATGATACTTCTGATTTTAATTTTTTCAAAACCCACCATACTGTTTTGTTTACCATCTACACCATTTTACATTTTCTAAAGCAGTGCACAAGAGATCTAATTTCTATACACCATTGCCAAAATTTACTTTTTGACTGTAGTCATCCTAATGCATGTTAAGTGATACCTCATTGCAGTTTTGAGATTTCACAAACGATTACTGATATTGATCACCTTCTTTTGTACTTGCTAGCCAGTTGTACACTCTTAGATAAATGTCCATTCCTTTGCTCATTTCTTAATTGGGTTGTTTATTTTATTACTGTTGAGTTTCAGGAGTACTTTATATATTCTAGATATTATCTCTGCATCAGATTTGCAAATATTTTCTTCCATTCTATAGGCTGCCTGTTTGTTCTGTTCTGCCTTTTGATACACATAAGTTTTTAATTTGGTGTAGTCAAATTATTTATTTTCAGTGTAAACTTTTTATCTTAAATCTAATTTAAATTACTTCCATGTATCACTGAACCTCAAACTATGTCATTAAAATTTAGAAAGTCAGCTAGGAAGGTCAAGCTAATATATGGACATCTAATTTGCATAACTCTAATATATCTTTTTAAATGCTATCTTAAGTCTAGTTTTGAGGCCCTGGCTAGAGGTTAACTAATTCCTTCTTGAGTGTTTGACTGAACAGACTCTCCGTGTAATTCCTTTTTCAACCTGTGTGCTTTGGGCCACTATGCACTCACCTCAATCACCCTGAGGCTCGGTTTCAGACAATGAGGAGGAGGGGAGCCCTCATTGGCTGCAGCCCTTAATATTAGACAAATTGCCCAACCCACAGGGACACTGCAAACTGCAGCAGATGTCAACCCTCTCAGGCTATATAAGATTCGCCCTACAGTTCCAGCTTGCAGTTACCATGTAACTTGGCACAACTAGTACCCCTGCCTAGGGGGCTTCTCTCATCTGAAGCTGTAAGTAAATAAACAGGCTGCCTTTCATATCTATTTGAGTGTATTTGTGTTGTGTTCTGCCACCAAAAGAAACTTTAAAACTTATAAAACACTAACCAAAGAAAACTAGAATGTCATCAAAGCTAAAATTACTGATACAATGGTAAAGATATCAACTCTGATCAAGATGACACAGAAAGATAAAGCTCTGATGCATCCTCAATGCTTCAAACTCATAGAATAACAGAAGAAATCAGTAGAAAATAATAAATGACAGGCCTAAAGTATAGAAAAATATCTCCATGGACTAAAGATAAAATAATAATACTAAGCTTAGACATATATATGCTGGTCTACAATTCTGGAGGCAAAAATTAATAACTGCATTTAAACTCTTTGAGTCAATGGTATCAAAATATGTCCCAAATGGTACAAAGCCCAACAAAAAAATAAGAAAAATACATTTCTAATGATTATAATCATAAGAATCTTTGGTAATATACTAGTAAGTCAAAAATCACAGTTTTAGAAATAGAATTTCAATGTAATAAATGCCATTTATCTCAGGAGAAGCCAGAGAGCATATGAAAAAAAGAACAAATCATTACTCATCTGGGAAATGAAAATCAACACCACAAGGGTGTATTACTACACTCAAAATATGGTTAAATTAAGAATGATAACACCAAATGCTGGCAAGGTTGAGAAATAATTGGAACTCTTATACAACATTGGATGGGTGTGTGAAATGACTTAAGTACCTTTTGAAATAAAGTTTAAGAAGCTTCGTATAAAATTAAAGGTACACGTTGATTGCAATGAATAAGTCTATTGAAGTACATGGCTTATAATTTCATTCATGAGGAGTCCTGAAAGACTCAGAAGAAAGGTAATTTATGGTGGACGATGGCAGATTAGTGGTTACCCCTGACAGGAGAAGTAGAGACAGAAGCAGACTGAACCAAGACATTAAAAATTCTCTTTCAGAGTGATGGTAGCAATGTTCTGTGTTGTGATGGTAGTTTGCATTATTTATCATAATTCGTCAAACCACATCTTTAAAAATTGTACCATTATTCTAAGTAAACTTCACTTTAAATTTTAGGAAGAAAAGTAAAAGAATTGTGAACAAAACTGAGCTCTCTGGTGTATGTTGTGTAGGCTAAAATGTATGGGAGAGAAGTAAACTGATGACTACAACTTACTTTAAAATGCCTACCAAAAATAAGATGGTTTGATGAATGGTAGTGGCAGGGAATCAGAAATAGATGTGTGGTAATAAAAATATACTAAAAGGTTAACTATACAATGTTGGTGTTGAGTATGAGTGTTCACTCTAAATTTTTCTCAAATTTTCTGTATGCTTGAGATATATAATAATTTATAATATATAATTATAATTTTATAATATTAGGTAAATTATCAACTTAAGGCTAACACATACAAACATACACACATTTGTAAATCTGAGAATGAAAAAGTTTCCTCTGATTCTGTCACTGGATATTTGTTACCTCCCATGTCTTTGGGGTGAGGAACATTGAGCTGTCAATGCAATGAAGATTGCTGAGAATTCTTTGTGATGACAGCTACAAACACTCTAGAAGAAAAGTGAAAACAAGAAGAAAATTATCTCGCATGAAATTCTTTATCACAAGAAAATATTAAAATTATATACTAACAGAAACATTAACATAAACCCCATAATGGGAGGCTGCAAATCGTAATGAAATTCATATACTCTAGGTAGTATTAATTGCATGTAAAAAAAGAAAATAATCAGAGGAAAAATAAAATGTAGTATCACGCAATGGCATACTCTTGAGACAAAAAATTACTGTCAGTTGTGACAATATGGATAGCACTGGAGATCATTATGTGAACTAAGTAATATGTGGAGTCTAAACATTTGATCTCATAGGAGGTGAGAGTAAGGTGTTTGTTAGTTACCAGAGGCCATGGAATGATTAGAGAGAATGGAGAAAAGTTGATCAATGGATTCTCAAGGTACAGTAGACAGCAGCAAATGCTCTAGCATACCATGCACAATAAAGTGACTATAGATAATAATATACTGAGAATTTCAAAAGGTTACAAGAAAAGTTTATAAAGGTAAAAATCAGTATTTGAGGGCACAACTATTCTTAACCTCAATTAAAATTATACAATGTACGAAATACCAGACACACCAATGTCCCACATGTGCCAATAGGATATCATATCTGTATGTATAACATTTATGTCTTTATTACATAAAAATAAATTAGAACAAAAATTCTGAAAGTAAATAAGCCAGGCATGCTGGTGTCTATAAAGTCAGCCCTTTGGAGGCTCATGCAAGAAGATTGCCCTGAGTTTAAGACCTGCATGGGCCACATAGCTAGTTCAAGGCCAGCCTAAATAAGAATATCAAGGTCCTACTACAAGCCTATTAAATAATACCTCCTGGTGTTTGTCATATGTATTGGTTTTTCCTTTTTTTAATATCTCCAATGATTGCAATATGAAGAGTTGCAAACTACTTTTGCCATATAATATTAATTGTCAACTTGAATGGATAAAAAGACTCCTGGAAAGGTAACTAGATCATGGGCACATTGTACGCATGAGCAGACTAATGCACTGATGTTCATAGGTGAATGCACAGTTATGAGTTGGGATCCAATTGGAAGAAGTAGGTCTCTGGGGTTGCACCTTTGCAGGATTTATCTCCTGGTGCCATTCTTCCCTTGCATTCCCCAGCATCATGAAGTGAGCAAATTTGCTTCATGACGCCTTTCCAACATATTGCTACTGAGTCACCAGCTGGCCATGGACAGAAATCACTGCAACCTGGGCCAAATAAACAACTTCTTCCTTTAAGTTTCAAGTCTCACACATTTTGCCTCAAAAATGGGAAAGCTGATACAGAAAATTGATACTGAAGAGAAGTGTAGACATTACTGTGACTGTATCTAAGCATGTGGTTTTAAAGCCTGTAGAGCTGATGTGTTGGAGGAGTATGGAAAATGTTTGGAGATATTGTCTATAAAAGCCTTAGATCAGTGCAAGCAGAGATTTATGGGAGATACTGGTCAAAGCACAGAAGGCTAGAATACTGATAAGAGTGTGGACAGCAAAGGCCAGCCTTACAGGGGTTCAGACAGGCTTGAAGGTTCTATTCAGAATTAGACTAAAGGCCATTTATGTTATTCTGGCATAGAACCTGTCCTTTTTTCCCATGTCCTAAGACTGTATTTGAGACTGAAATTACAGGCAATGGACTACTTGATCTGGCAGGAGAACTTTCAAAGCAATCTAATGCTTAGGTTGTGGTGTGAGTATTGCTGGCTGCTTTTACCTAGATTTATAGTGAGAATTGGGGAAAAAAAGAAGAGATGAAGGGTTTGAGAAACTTTTATGCTGGCCAGAAAAGAAGCATGTGTGATGATGGAATCAAAGGAAGGGTGGTTGCTGAAGAAATTAGCACCATTAAAATGAAACCAAATATTTTGAACTGGAACAAGAAAGAAACCTGGTAGGGCTGGGGATGTAGCTCAGCAGCACAGTGCCTGCCTGTCAAGGACAAGGTACTGAGTTCAATTTCCAATACGAGAGAGAGAGAGAGAGAGAGAGAGAGAGAGAGAGAGAGAAACCTGGAAGACATCTCAAGAATCAGCAAATTCCTACTCACAGCAGTATGAGTGATGCAAAAGTGTTAGCTTTTCATTCGAGAAAAACATCCTTAAACCCACTGCTTGAGAATAACTGTCTAGAGAACTGGCTCCCTGAAATTCATTTCACCATTTGCAACCATCTAGGCACTTAAAGGCCACCGCAGCTATGGTCCAAGGAGGCCTGGCTATGTTGGTGCTAGAGGCAGACCTTGGCATATTTCATGTTTTTCAGGTATGCAGAATGCAAGAGTTGTGGGATTATGGAGGATTACACTCATATTTCAAAGAAATGACTGGAAAACCAGGTAATGTGCCCCTGAAAAAGCAATGCATGAAGCTGTGTGAGTGAGGCCAAAGCTTCAGTGGAGACCCAAGGAGGATGGAGTTGCGAGCAACATGTAATGTCTTTCAAGGAAAGTCACCAGCACGTGGTGGAGCCAGTCCAACAAAGAGGACATGTGGACTGCAACCAGTGAGGCCATGGGAGTAGGGCTGCCCAAGGCCCATGGAACTCACATCATACCATCACGTGTCCTAGACACTGGACATGTAGCTACAGGACTTGATGTTTACCTTTCTCAATTTCAGTCTTCCTTTGATCCTCTTCAATCCTTCTGCTTTTGCTTTTAGAATAGGGTGATTACCCCGTGCTATTATATCTTGGGATTAAGTCACTTGTTTCTTGAATTTTACAGAGTTTAAGTGCTAAGTGCGGCCTTGAGTGTAAGAAGAGAGTTTGAAATTGGACTTCTGGAGAATACTGGAACTGTTGAGACTGGGGAGAAGTAATTATTGTTTTCAGTTGTCCAGAGTATAGTTATATCATGTTAGGCAAAATTATTACCTCGTTTTTGTGTTTATTGGGACATTAAGTATGGTTTACAGAGATATCATTAGGTGTTAAGTGGACAAAGGGTGAGCTGGTGCCAGGTCACCACAATTATCACATTGACTGGATAAAAAGACTAGTGGAGAGATGACTGGATCGTGAATCTGTATACGTAAGTGAACTAGTCTGTAGATGTGCATAGCTACTATCAGGAGGTGAGGCCCAATTAGAACAGCGGAGTCACTGTGGAGGTACAACTCTCATTTGCATTCCTCACCCTATGATCTTATTCCTGGAAACCACGATGTGAGCAGCGTTTCTCCATCATACTTCCTGCCACGATGTTTCTACCTTGTATCCAGCTGAAAATGGGCTGAGCGCTCTGAACCTGTGAGCCAAATAAACTATTTCCTCCTTAAATTGTGTGCTGTAGATATTTTGTATCAGCAACAGAAAAGCTGACTAATACAAATACTACAAACTGAGTCTGTCAGGTTGCATAAACTGAGTCAGGGATATAACTATTTTAGCCATGTCTTTACATATGTGCTTCTGAAGCAAGCACAGCTATTTCTCTGTAATTGAATATTTTATAGACTTCCTATGCAAGTCACTTCTCCAAAGTAGAGCCCACAGATAAAACGTGGGAAGTAAAAAGATGACTTACATATCTCATTCCTAGTTAGAGTGAAATACATTAGTGTTTCTCAAACTTGGATTTTGTAAGGATCATCTGGGGAGCTTGTTAAAAATATTTTAATTGGCCCACCCTGAATCTCTTGAATAAAAATCTGTAGGGATCTGTAGGAGAGAAGTCCAGTGGTTGTGATTTTAACAAGTACACTAAGTCAAATTTTACTGTGTAGCAAACTTGTTAGATCCTGAGGAAAATCACTATCCTTGCACCTTCAATATATCTTGTGCAAGAGACCAATATCTTTTTCTAAGGCATCCTCTTATCAAAGTCTGTCTTCCATCAAATGTGGTGACTTTTGTGCTAATGATAATGCACATAGTGAAAAGACAAGTGGAATAGCCCGTTACCATCAGTTCTAAGCAGTTTTGAAAAGGTTAGGATAACCAATATGATGCATTACTTTTTGGTGACCTATTCTAAAATGAAAGACTAAGCAAGTTTCATTCCTAAACGCTACTGAAAAATTTGTTTACATATTTACAACTTGTGCATAGTCTAGAATAACTCAGTAATGCCATATTTTTTCTTAATATCTCCAAAAGAAAATATAAGAAAATAAAGAGTCACAAATACTGAGATCTTTGTTCAATATTGATGATTTAATTATGCCTGCATTTCAGATAAATATGTGACATCTGAGCTGTTCAGGAACTGCTGCTGAAAACTCTGCTAGGAATCATCCCCTACAAGGGTGATTGCGTCTAGTCAATAGTCACACTCATGTTAGGGGATGAATTAAATGTACACTTCTCTAAGTTAAGAGAGGATCAATAAATCTCAACAATAGCAATAAACTACTCTGAAGAAGGTAAAAGCTAATATTTTCAATCTATTATACAAAATTTAAGTATACCCTAAGAGAAATTAGTCTATTACACCTAGTCCCATAATCAACAATTTCTATTTTTTGATGACCAAAATTTTAGGAGGTACAAAAGTTTAAAGAAATGTCAGTCCTTATATCACTATACTTATAAAACTTTCACATACATGATGAAATAACAACTATATTCTAATATGACAATGATGCAATTTTAATACCTATTTGAGCTTACAATCATGTAACACCATCTAGTAACAAAACAATATTTAAGCACACTTCCAAAGATGATTTTTGCAGATTGCTGTCTTTGTTTTTCATTTTTAATTTTGTTCTATGAAAGACTCACTTGTCGTGTTTGGCTCTTGTGTCCTTTAAGTCTCTTTTATTGTGTAAGAGCTTCCCACACCCACTGCTTTTTCACTTTGTCATTGATTTTTCTGGAGAAACTAGGTCATTTGTCTTATATAGCTTCTTATATATATTTCGCTAGTTTTGTACTTTCTAGTAGCATCATTTAACTTGTTCTCTTATGTCATGTATTTCCTGTAAATTCTAAATTAAGCTAGAGGGTGATTTGATTTAGATTCAATTTTTTTTTAAAAGCAAGAATACTTCATTCCATCACATCATAAGGCACATAATGTCTGGGTGTATCATTTATAGTGATGCTAAAATTGATCTTAGTAGATTTAGGTGAAGTAATGAAAGAAATAACGCAAGACTATATCCTATCTGAAATGTAAAATCTATTCTATTCTAGTTCATTTTAAAATGAGTCAAGTAATAAAGAGGAAAGATTTCAAAGGATGCTTTGTTTGGATAACTGTGATTCACCATTGTTAAGGTTTGGGTAAGTATCCCTCAAAGATTTATGTATTAAAGACTTTTTCCAAGCTGCACTGCTATTGAGAAAAGGCAAAATATTTAAGAGGTGGAGCTTAGTTGCAAATCTCTAGGCATCTGGGGATGCGCCCTTGAAAGTGATATCGGGACTGACTCCAGTTCCTTTTTTTTCTGTCTTTGCTTCCTGGATACCATGAGATGAGCAGTTTCCTTTGCCACTTGTTTGCACTATGTTGTCCTGTCTTATCATGGGCCCAAGGACAGTGTGACCAACCAACTGCGCACTGAAGTCTGCAACACTCAATGACAAAATACATTTTTCCTCCTTCTAAATTATCTTAGGTACTTTGTTAGAGTGATCAAAATCTCACACAAGCACCTTCCTCCTGTATGTTGTGGCTCTAATAAAGGAGATTTTCATATGAACAGTTGACAAAGCTTTGTGTCTGTAGTCATGGGACCTGAAAGATCAGTACTTGATTCTTGGTTGAGAAAACTGAAAGTGTCTGTAATCTCAGGATTTAGGTGGCTACCCTGAAATTAGCTTATAATTACAGATGAGAAATAATCATGTGCATCTAGTGGAGCACATGTGAGAAACAGTATGAGCTTGTGCTGAGGCCTTTTTATGGGTAGCTTTATACTCGTCCATTGAAAGAAATGGTCGTGAGGTGAGATCAATCTAAAATTGTCTTATGTTCATATCCTGGGTGGTTTATTCTACATTCTGGTAACACACGAGGACACAGACTGGATAGAAATGTAACAGTTTAGGATTAAATGCTCATTTAATGTGTAGACACAATCAGGGATATTTCTTAGAAATTTGACTGTTATGAGACCATAGTTGTGCAATACTCAATAGGGAAAAATAGAAAGTAAAGTTTTCAAGGTAGTACATATATTGATGTAAAATGAAAACATCCAGGTATTATTTAACAGAATCATCTTGAGGGAAGCATAAACCATCAAGTAACTGGAAACACATTAGATTGCTAGAGCTTTGAAAGAAGTTGCAACTGACCATCCAGAAGAGAGACATCTGCTTGTATCAAAGGGAAATGCAGGAGTGATCCATATGACAGGAATGTCTAAAGTATCCAGGAAAGTTACCCAGAAAGAAAAAAAAAAAAGAGTTCAAATAGAGACAACTTGACCATAGTCTTTTTGGATACATACAGAGTAACAGTATTGACAGCCATCATTCTAAAAGGTTGGACATTAGAATCACAAAGTCTACATCTCAGAATAATTAAAAGAGAATCTGTGGAGGGGACTCAGTCATGACTATTGCATTGAAAATCTTAAGGGGCTCCAATATGCAGTGAAGTTTGATAATCACTATCATAACTAATCCAATCACTTCCAAGGAGAATCAGGAGTAAAGGTTAAGAGGCCATGGCGAATTCAGAGGTTAAAACAGAAAGCTGGGTGGAGATTGTAATGGAAAATTTTATGAGGGCTCATAATGAACATATCAGTGTCTTGTTGGTGCCAGGCTTAAAGTTTGATTTTGAGGAAACCATAATCCTGAATTCTAAACCAGGCTGTGGCATTTTAGTTCTGTGATCATAAGCAATCTTGTTTCTTTTATGTTTAATTTTTTAATTTGTCAGTTTTGTGCAAATATTTGTGGCTGTCTTGTTCAACAGTGAATTCCTAATGTCTAGGACAATGCATAAGCATTTAATGGATGTTTGCTATGTATTTTTGCGTGGATGAATGGAAATATGTTATTAATACTTGCTATTTGTTGGGTACTTTTTCTTTTTTATTTTAAAGAGAAAAGAGCAAAAACAAAATACCAAAAACAAAGAGAAACAATACAAAAACTATAAAAAGATACAGAATTTCAAAACAAAATGATAAAAAATCAACAATGGTTGTATTACTTACTGCTATCCTCAAAGTAGTTGCTCAGATTACCAGATATAGGTATGTATGATTGATCAAACAATTAAACATTAACTATTCCTTTGAATAAACCAATAGAAATTAGTAGTACATTTATCTTAGTATCTTGTGTGTGTGTGTGTGTATCCCATCTTTCTTTGTTTTCTACTTTCCCTCATACCAGTTGTTCTTTCCTATTAACCACTTTCTTTCTCTTCCACAATTTCTATTGTACCTTTCAGTTTTATTTACTCTTTCTGGTTCTTACCCTAGGGAGACAATATGGTGTTTACACATGCTGGTCTGATTTATTTCATTTATGAGTATGGTCTCTAGTTGCATTCATTTATCTATAAAAGCCTCGAGTTTATCTTTCTTTATAGCTGAGTAATATCCCATTGCATAAAATAACACAATTTCCTTATCCACTCCTCAGTTGATGGGCATTTGGATTGTTTCCAAAATCTTGCTATGACAATTTGTGCTCCCATAAACATGGTGTACATATGTCACTGTAGTATAATGTTTTTAAAGCTTCTGGGAAAATACCCAGAAATGGAATAGCTGGGTTAAATGGGACCTCTAATCCTAATTTTTTGAGGAATCTCTGGAGTGATTTCCAAAGGGTTTGCACTAGTCTATATTGCCACCAACAGTGAAGAAAAGTTCCTTTTGCCCCACAGCCCCTCCAGCTTTTGTTGTTGCATGATTTCTTGATGGCGGCCATTCTTATTGGGGTGAGATGAAATCTCAGTGTTGTATTAATTTGCATCATTCAAATGACCAATGATGTTGAACACTTTTTCATATATTTATTTTTCACTTGTATTTCTTCATCTGAGAAGTATGGATTGATCTCATACACAGTTTTATATTGGATCTTTTAATTTTGGAGTCTGAGTCTTTTCAGTTCTTTATATGTTCTAGACATAAGTCCTTTGTCTGAGGGACAGTTACCTAAAATGTTTTCCCACTCTGTGGGTTGTCTTTCCACTCTATTGGTTATTTCTTTTAAAGTACAAAAGCTTTTTAAAAGGATGAGCTCCCAGTTGTTCATTCTTTGAAGTATTTCCCATGCTGTTTGGGTTTTGTTTATGAAGACTGTGCCTTTCCCTATGTCTTCAAGATTTTGATCTACTTCCTCTTCCATTAGATTTAGTGTTGTTGCTTTAATATTTGAATCTTTGATCCATTTATCTTTAGTTTGGTGCATGGTTATTGGATACTTTTTTCTAAGTACTTTACAACCATTATTTTATTTCATCCTTAAAACTACCCCAGAAAATGAGTAGAATGACTATTTAGTAGGAGTAGAAACTAGTTAATAGATACAGATGGTGCAATGCATGTATAGCACTTTGCTAACTTAGAAAGTCTGCACAAATGCTAGCTAATAATGAGAAAAGGATAAAAGACAGAAGGGAATCAACTGCCTTCAAGATGCTGAGGAGCTGAGGTGTTAAGTTTTGTCTGCAAATTAATGTACAAAGGAACTCGTTGTTGGGAGATCAAAAGCAAGATAATGTTTGGATGTACCCTACCTTTGTTGACAACCCAGATAAAGCATGAAAAAAGGGGGGATGGAGTAATGAGCCTTGTATAAAAGAGATTATTGCTCACTTTAGATTTTGGCCTATTTAAACTTCTTATATGCATCATTGGAGAACCAGTAAGTTACTGCCAAAATTTATTTTTGTTATTACACAAAAGGAAGCACTGAAGGAAGTGATGGTGTCATAAGCCAAAAAATATGATATTCTCAAGCAAAGCTTATGAGAAGTAGGGTTTTATTTTGTTAATAGGATACCAAAAAGGCTACACAAAACTCCGAAAGTTTCTATAGGAGCTTTAATGTTACACCCCACTTCCTATTTTTAAAATCAAATGCTACGATATTCCTGTCCCCCAAGTACATCTTGAATCACATTATTCCATTGGAATTTTCAACCATACAGAAAAGTATCGCTTAGAGTATTGTTATGGGCATAATTTTATGTAGATATTTTCATTCTTTTCCAAGTGTCAAATTTCATTTTAAATCACCAGCACATTTTATTCTCAATTGCAGCATTTTTTTCCCTTTGTACAGATAGTATGCCCCTAACTTGCCAATTTAGTCAGTTTATCCATGTAATGGCAGAAAAATAGATGACCATTAGAGGATCAGAGTTGAAATGCATGAGAATGTATGAACCATCTCTAGATAGGATGAAACCCAGATTACCTGCAAGCTGAGTTCCAATAGTGAGAGGTGTGCTTTATGTACTGTCTAGTAAGCTGGATACCCTATTTAGCAAAGGAAATATGTAAAACTAAACTAAAAACCATACGTCTGTTTATACAATCATTTGCTTTATGTGACAGTTCTTTTTCTTACAATAGTGTAAAGAAAGCAATAATGCCAAAGACACGAATAATTAATATTATGAGAGCTTCATACTATGTACTTAAATGTAATCCTATAAAAGCAAGGCTGTCGTTTTTATGTGAATCCTTTCATTAGCTTACACATAATACATCATTGTACTAAAGGATCCTTACACATGCACATCATTTCAAAAGCCATATGGAAATATATAGCCTGTTGAAGTAAATTTGTTTGAAATCATTTATCAAAACACAGCTAGCTATCAGGTAACTAAAGAGAAATGCATTCAGTCACATTCCTAATTTTTCACACCCTCCTTTCTGAATTGTGAATATATTCCTGTTGTGAAATCTGTTACTGCCAAAAGACAATACAGTAAGGGGATTTTTTTCTCTCTGCTATATTGACTTTATTACATGAGTAACTTGGGACAATAATGAGCAAGTATGATTGGAGTGGAGGTTTTAACTGTGTTGGTGTGGTTTGTCTTGGCCTCTTACACTTCTGTGCATTTACCACTGTTTAACTACTTCTGTGAAAGAGAACTAGACCCAACCCAGAACCTGAAACAAAGCTACCATGCTTGACCTCCAAACCTGTCAGGGAGAACAAAACTGAACATTTATTTTTGTGAGCTGTTGAGATTTTGGAGTTGTTTTGCTCAAAACATTGAAGCAGAAGCCTAAGGGAGAAAAGAAGAAAATAAGTTGGAGAGTCAAAAAAGTCCTTTTAAAGTTACATAGCATGTCTGAAGACACTCAAAATTAAAACTCAAGTGTTCTCAAATCATACGAGTATCTTAGCCTCTTGATATTTTATTTTTTAATATGCAGAAACATTTGTCATTATATACATATAAAATCAGCCTTAAGTTATGGCCAACTTAAATTTGGGAAGAAAGAGAAGTTAAAATTTGAGTATCAAATAAAGGAAAGCATCTTTAAGTGTAGCAGAACTCAGAAACTCTGGATCTAAAGTACACGTAGTGTTTCATTGTCATTTTGTTATTGTTCTGCTCCTTATTTTCTCTTACCCTCAGTTCATTTAATTGCTAAAAACAGTTAATATTTTTCCAAAAAGTCTATGAAAGAGAAATTTTAAGTTACAGAGTAGAAAGTGACGATTTACAGCATGCCATATATGTTTTGTATAACAAATTTAATTTTAACATTCCAAAATATTGCATGAATTTTAAAATATTGTATTGCACATTATATTTATTTCATTGATGTAAATACATCAGAGTTGATCACATCTTCCTTTTTGGAGCTTATAGTCTAAGTCATGTGTGATGCATTTAGAAGTGGATTTGTTAAAATTTTATATTCCTCAAAAAGCTATTGTTAACAAAGATTAAAAAAATAAGATTCATTATTCATTCTCCTTTTTTTAATTTAAAAGTAAAAAAACAAAAAGATATTAACAAACAGACACAAAGTAGCATAAGAATAGTACAATCGAATCTGAGTTACAGATAAGGTGACAGGGAATCAACAATGGTTGTTGCATTACATATTGATAACTTCTAAGTGTATATTCAGGAAAACAGATATAGACATGCAAAATTGATCAGACAATTAATAGTCAACTATTCCTTACAATAAAGTGACCTAATTCAGTAGTACAACTTCTTTTTAAAGTGGGAAAGCAAAAAGAACTACATTATAAAAAACAGAAAAAGAAAGTAAAAAAAAAAAGCATTAACAAAGAGACACAAAGTAGCTCAATAACTGTATAATCAGAATTGAATTATAGACAAAGCAACAGAAAACCAACAATAGTCATTGCATTGCATATAGATATCTTCAAAATGTATGCTCCGAAGAACACATATAGACATACAAGATGGATCAAACAACCCGTCATCAACTATTCCATACCATTAAGTGGCATAAGACCATAGTAGAATCACGTTAGCCATCATGCACATATGTATATACATACATACATATATTCATACATACATTTTTGCCTATTTCTTTTCTCTTTTCCCACATCCCATCTGTTCTTTACTTTTGAACAGATTTCCTTCATGTCTCTTAGTTTATGTTCCCACCCTCAGGTTCTTACACCAGTGACACAATACGTTGCCGGCACATGTACGTCTGATTTATTTCACTTATGAGTATGGTGACCAATTGTAACCATTTGCCTACAAAGGTCCCAAATCTGTCCCCCTTTATAGCTGAATAATATTCCATTATATAAAAATGCCACAGTTTTTTAATCCAGTCTTCTGTGGATGGACATTTGGGTTGCTTCCACAATTTAGCTATTACAAATTGCGCTGCTATAAGCATGGGTGCACATATATCAGAGTGATATGATGCTTTCAGATCTTCTGGGAAAATACCCAGGAGGGGAATAGCTGGTTTGAATGGAACCTCTAGACCTAGTTTGCTGAGGAATCTCCAACCTGCTCTCCACAGTGGTTGCACCAGTCTGCATTCCCACCAGCAGTGTAATAGAGTCCCTATTTCTCCACAGCCTCGCCAGCATTTGTTATTTGATGATTTTTTCATACTGGCCATTCTTAGTGGGGTGAGATGAAATCTCAGTGTTGTTTTTATTTGCATTTCTCGAATGACTAAGGATGTGAAACATTTTCTCATATATTTATTTGCCATTTGTATTTCTTTATCTGAGAAGTGTATTTGTATTTCTTCATCTCAGATGCCCATTTCTGGATTGGGTCTTTGAATTTGGTCAGGTACATGTTTTTTAATTCTTTGTATGTTCTAGATAGAAGACCTTTGTCTGAGGGACAGCCAGCTAGGATTTTTTCCCAATTTGTGGGTTTTCTTTTTACTTTGCTGGTGATTTCTTTAGATGTACAAAAACTTTTCAGTAGGACGAGGTCCCAGTTATTGATTCTATGGAGTGTTTCCCTTGCAGTTTCATTATTGTTCATGAACTCTGCACCTACTGCTATGTCTTCAAGATTTCTACCTACTTTCTCTTCCAATAGATTTAGAGTTTCTGTTTTAATATTGAGGTCTGTGATCCATTTTGACCTGAGTTTGGTGCATGGTGATAGACTTGGGCCCATTTTCAGTTTTCGGCAAGAGGTAAGCCAGTTTTTCCAGCACCATTTATTAAACAGGTCATCATTTTTCCAGTGAGTTTGGTTGGGCCCTTTGTCAAATATTAGGTAGCTGAGTGTGTTTTTCATTGTGGTTGCATCTTCCAGTCTGTTCCATTGATCCTCAGGTCTGTTTTTTAGCCAGTACCTGGTTGATTTTATTACAGTAGCTTTGTAGTATAATTTCAGGTCAGGGATTGTGATTCCACCTGACTTGGCCTTGTTGCCCAGGATTGCTTTTGCTATTCTGGGTCTCTTCTGGTTCCAGATGAATTTAAGGCATATTTTCTCTAGATCTATGAGTATGCTAATGGTAGTTTAATGGGAATTGCATTGAATCTGTACAACAGTTTTGGTAGTATGGCCATTTTTACAATGTTGGTTCTTCCTAACCATGAGCAGGGTATGTTTTTCCATTTATTGAAATCCTCTTCAATCTCTTTTTTCAGAGTACTGTAGTTTTCACTGAATAAATCTTTCACATTCTTTGTTAGATTGATTCCTAGGTATTTCAATTTCTTGGATGCTATTATAAAGGGTATGGTTTCCTAAATTTCTCTCTCAGTCTGTTTGTTGTTCATGTATAGGAATGCTATTGATTTTTGGGTGTTGACTTTGTATCCAGCTACGCTGCTGAATTTGTCAATTAATTCCAGGAGTTTTCTTATGGAGTTTTTGAGGTCCTCCATGTATAGTATCATGTCATCTGCAAATAGTGATAGTTCAACTTCTTCCTTTGCTGTCCTTATTCCTTTTATTTCTCTCTCTTGTCTAATTGCTCTGGCTAATGCTTCCAGGACTATGTTGAATAGGAGTGATGACAGTGGACATCCTTGTCTTGTTCCTGACTTTAAAGTGAAAGTTTTCAGTTTTTGTCCATTTAGTATGATGTTGGCTGTTGGTTTGTTATAGATGGCTTTGATCAGATTGAGGTAGAGGCCATTTATTCCTATTTTTTCTAAGGTTTTTAACATGAATGCATGTTGGATTTTATCAAAAGCCTTTTTTGCATCTATTGAGATTATCATGTGGTTTTTGTCTTTGGCTGTATTGATATGATGTATGACATTAATTGATTTGCAAATACTGAACCATCCCTGCACTCCTGGAATAAATCCTACCTGGTCATGGTGTATAATTTTCCTTATGATTCGCTGTATTCTATTTGCTAGTATTTTGTTGAGTATCTTTGCATCTATGTTCATTAGGGAGATTGGCCTATAGTTCTCTTTCTTGGTTGGGTCCTTCTCTGGTTTTGGTATCCATATGATACTTGCCTCCCAAAATGTGTTGCGGAGAGTTGCTTCCTCTTCGATTTCATTGAAGAGTTTGAGGAGTGTTGGCATTAGATCTTCTCTGAATGTTTTGTAGAATTCTGCTGTGAATCCATCAGGGCCTAGGCTTTTCTTAGTTGGTAAGTTTTTTATGACATCTTCAATCTCATTAATTGATATTGGGTTGTTCAGGATTTTTGAGTCTTCCTGATTCAATTTTGGTAATTTGTACCTTTCTAGGAATCTGTCCATTTCTTCTGAATTTTCTATCCTATGGGAGTAAAGATGTTCAACGTAGGTATTAATGATCCTTTGGATTTCTGTGGGATCTGTGATTTCATCCTTTTCATTCCTTATTGCATGAATTTGAGTTCTTTCCCTTCTTTTTTTGATAAGGTTGGCTAGGGGTTTCTCAATTTTATTTATTCTTTCGAAGAACCAACTCTTTGATTCACTTATCTTTTGTAGAGTTTTCTTCATCTCAATTGCATTAATTTCTGCCCTGAATTTTATAATTTCTTCCCTTCTTTGGACTTTTGGTTTCGCTTGTTGCTCTTTTTATAAGACTTTGAGGTGTAGCATTAGGGTATTTATTTGCTGTCTTTCTGTTTTCTTTATATATGAGTTCATTGCTATAAATTTCCCTCTGAGGACTGCTTTCATTGCATGCCATGGATTCCGGTAGGTTGTACTTGCATTTTCATTTATTTGTAGGTATTTTTTAATTTCTTCTTTAACTTCTTGTGTGACTCATTGGTTGTTCAGGAGGTTGTTGTCTAATTTCAATGCGTTTATGCGGTTTTTGGAGTTCCTTTGTCATTAATTTCCAGTTTCATTGCACTGTCATCAGATAAAATGCATGGGATAACTTCAGTTCTTTTGCATTTAGGAAGATATGGTCTATGGGCTAGAATGTGGCCAATTTTAGAGAAAGGCCCATGTGCAGCTGATAAAAATGTGTATTCTGATGTTGTGGGGTGGAACACTCTGTATACATCTACTAAGTCGATTTGTTCACACTTTTGGTCCAGGTCTGTTATTTCTTTGCCGAGTTTCTGTCCAGTTGACCTGTCTCTTTGTGTCTGAGGGGTGTTTAGGTCCTCCATTAAAATAGTGTCATTAGTTAGTTGATTTTTCACGTCTGTTAAAACTTGACTTGTAAAGTTTGGTGCTCCATTGTTTGGTGCAGAAATGTTTAGGATTGTTATCTCTTCCTCTTACAGTTTTCCCCTAACTAGTATGTAATGGCTTTCTTTATCTCTTTTGATTGTTTTCGGCTTGAAGTTTACATTGTCTGCAAATGTAATAGCTACCCCTGCTTTTTTCTGGGGACCTGTTGCATGGAGAATTGTTTTCCATTCTTGAACTTTCAGCCTGTGGATTTCCTTTTGAGTAAAATGTGTTTCCTGTATACAGTATATCGTTGGATTGTGTTCCTTAGTCCACTCTGCCAATCTTTTCCTTTTGACTGGTAAATTGAGGCCATTTACATTAATGGTTATAATGGTTATATGTTGGCTTATTCTAGTCATGTTATTTACTTGTTTTCCTACTTTTGCTATCTGTTTACTTACTTGTTCTGTTTGAGGGTTTCTTTCTATTGTTGTTCTTGAGATTGTGGTCATTTTTTTCTCTGTCTAGAATATCTTTTAGTGCTTCTTGCAATGCTGGTTTGGCACTCATGAAGT
>PVLD010013339.1:0-56427 GCA_004027595.1 Dinomys branickii | reverse complement strand
CCCCGTGCCACCAAGCAGCCCCCCCAGCAGGGGCCCGCCACCATCAGCGCCGGCTTTACCCATGGGCACCTCTCTCAGGGCGGAGCGGAGAGCATCACTCTGCTGCAGCGTGCCCGAGATGGCTGTGGAGAGACACGGCTCAGTCGGGGCTGCCCTCCCTGCCCAGCCCGCCTCTGAGCACAGTGTGGCCGGCCGGCCCTCTGAACCTCGCCACGCCCACAGGGCAGGGCAGGGCAGGGCGGAAAACCATGCCTCGCTAGATTTCCACTGTCACTGTCCCATTCCAAGTCCCCTACACTTTGCAGCTTTAAGAAAATGTTTTTTGACTGCTTCATGCGTTACCTATTCCTGAAAAATAGGAGTAGAATAACTGTTCCTATCTGCCAAATACAGCGAGGCCTGTGAGGTGCTCAGGGACCGCTCAGATCGGAAGCGGAGGAGTGCTCACTCTGGGAAGGCGCTGAGGCGGGGGCAGGGCCTGATTTGAAGGCCTTCTAGGCCCTAGGAACTGTGCTGTTCCTCAAAAGTTCATGTAGTCCTCGTATCAGTCCTCAGAGATACTCAGACCCCACCCACTTTTCAGATGAGGAAACTGAGGCTCAGAGAACCCAAGCCAAGAATTTAAGGTCATAGAAGCAGGATTTGAATCACAGGAAGGCTGATTTTAGGCCCTGACTCTTAATCACTGATCTCTAGTGCCTCAAGGAAATGAGAAGAAAGGCCCCAAAATGGTGGCTGGCATGTAGTAGGTGCCCAGGTAGGTGCAGCACCACCCCAAGACAGGGAAAATTAAGGCCCAAGGAGGAGACTTCACCCAGCCACTTGAGGTGGACTCTGCCAGTGGGGTCCTCGGGTACTTGGGTTGCCTGACCCACCTGCCAGCCCTGAGCCACCCCCAACCCCGTTCCAGGCTGGACTCACCATTGCTCAGCACATCCTTGGTAACCCTGAGGACCGTGTTTGTCTCTTGGCGGCCACACACAGTCACCACGCACAGAGCAGCCACACACCATGTCGTCCACATGCTGCTGCTGCTGCTGCTTCCCTGCTGAGGACACAGTGCAGTGCATGGCTATGGCCACGTGTGACCACCCCAGCAGGCAGAGCTAAGGACCTTCATCCAAGAATCACATCTGAACCCTGAGACAACTGGGAATGGTGGCAGCTGTGATCTCAGCTATTCAGGAAGCTGAGGTAGGAGGATTCCAAGCATGAGTTCAACCCTATCTACATAACCAGACCCTGTGTTTCAGAATAAAATTTGAAAAGGGCTGCAGATGTTGCTCAGTGGTAGAGCAATTGCCTGCACGCGTGAAACCCTGGGCTGAACCCTAGTCCTGGGGAGTTGAGGGTGGGGCTGTGGTTCTGAAACACCTTTTGAATTTTTCAAACTGCTGTGAGTTTGGTGACACAATGCAGCCTCATTAACCAGAGTGTCCCATAGCACGGGTGCCTGATTATCTCCTGAGGTGAAATTTATAAAATGGGCCACTGTCAGAGGGGGAACAGGAATTCCAACAAAACAGCAAACTGACAGCAAGCAGGGTTCGGGACATCTGGCACCCACCCATCTGCCATACATCCTCACCCACCCCCGCCTGCTCCTGTAATCATTGTGCCGGCCAATCCACCCTTCAACCCATCTGTCTACCCATCCACCCATCCCCCCTCCCCAGCTATCCATCAACCTAACAGCCATCAACCAGTTACTCATCTGGCCAGCCATCTGCCATCTGTCCATCCACCCATCCACACACCACCTGGGCGATCTTCCAAACCTCCAGCCAGCAAACACCTCCCCACCTCTTTGGAGGGGGCAGTTCTGTACCATGAGGCTCAGATCAGGCGCTCTGGATCAGAGCTGACTGGGTTCTACTCCTTAGACAAGGGACTTGACCTCTTTGAACATGATCATGAACATGCTGCATCTAATACTTACAGACACTCAGTAAGCTGCAGCGTAGTTATTGTTTGGGGAGAAATATTTGGGACCCTCAAGAAATGCATAAGGAATGCAAGAGACCGGAGGGGGTGAGGTGTGCACTGAAGGAGACTCGTTAGACTCCCGGAAACTCCTGCCACCTCCATGCCCGTGCCCACTTGCCCCACTCAGTCTTTTCAAGCTGTTCATTCTCCAGCCTCAGAGTCAGCAGAGGACAGTCACCCAGGCCAAACTGAGATCGCTGGTTTCACTTTCTTCCATTTATGCATCTTATTCCAACTTCTCTTGAATTTCGCAAATCCTGCAAACTCCCCAACCCCATCTGCTCCAGTGAAAGGTTTGAAGGCGCTCATTTAGACTAGACTCTGAAAGACTAATGAGGTTCAAGACTTATTTTCTGGCTTTCTCACCTCATCCCAACCCCACTGCCTAGAGAACTCACTGTTTGGGCAAGGATCACCCTCCTAGTTACAAAGACAGGCCCCAGAGGAGGGATTTCCCCACATCAGCACAGAGCTGAGGAATGCCAGGGAGGCCATGAAGATGGAAGGTATTCAGGATCCCTGGGAAAACACATGCAGCCCTGCTGGCACACATAACTGGCATGACTCAGCCTTTCTGCGGATCCCCTGAGGCATCCTGGGGAGGCCTGTGTGACAGGCAAGACAGTCGAGCTCAGAGGGCTTGCCCCAGTGGCTCTCCAGTCCAGCTCTTTCCTCAGAACCTCCCAGGCCTCAGTCTCGCCTGCTGGCCTGGACACAGAACTGAGAGGGGCTCTTCCTTACCAGCAGCTCAGTCCTGAGAGGTTCTGTTCACCAGGCCCTCTGCTTTGGGCTGAGTCTAGTCACTATCAGCCTTATATAGCAGCTGTCTGAGCCTCGACCCTGAGCGGGAAACGCCATATAATTACGAGAGATTGGAATTAGCAGAAACCGGAATTTAGACTATCTCTGAAAATTGAGCATTGAACTCCAAAACCACAAGAGGTTGTGGTTTTCAGGTAATTACAAGAGGTGTGCTCAGCCTGGGTGGTGTTACATGAGCTGGGCTTATCAGCCCCTGGTCTGCACGTATTCCTGGAGACCTCTGCTAAGCCCCCAGATGGATGCATGTGGGTTCCAGCCCCAAGGCAAGCACTGCCCAGGCCAGAGGGTCTGGAGAATAGACTGGAGCTACCAGGGACCAGATTCAGCATCAGAGGACCCAGGTTCAAATCCTGCTGAATCCCCAACTCACTGTATGGCCTTGGGCCAGCCACGTCCCTTCCCTGAGCCTCACATTATACTTCCCTGTGTGACATGGGTGCAGTACCTGACTCACAGGGTGATCTGAGGTGGATGTATGGGAGATGGATGTGGATCCAGCACCCCCAACCTGGGACCAGCACACAGCTGAGCTTTTTAAGACCCGCCCAATATGAAATTTTCACACATACAGCAAAGCTGAAAAATTTATGCAATGCACATACCTATTCTTGCCAGATTATACCCACCAGCTACCTCAGCCATTTGCCCTCTGCTGCATTTGCTTGGCCACATATGTATCCATCCACTCATTGGTTCAAAGTGAGATGCTGAGTCGCGCAGCTGCACAGAGTGATGGTGACAGCAGCTAACATCTGCTGAGCACTTGCTGTATACCAGACACCACATCTGATGCGTCTGTGCATAAGGTACGAGCTCCACAGGGCCCATGACGGGTGGGTGTTACCATCAGTTTCCACAGAGAAGCCACTGAGGCCCAGTCTGACAGCTCCTGAGTGGCAGAACCAGAATTCAGACCTGATGCTTCTGGCCCCAGTTCCCGAGTCTGTGCCTCTCACTGTGGTGCTCTAAGAATCATCCTGGCTACGTTTACAGAGTGCTCATATGGGCCAGATTCGCCACCAAGTACTATGGTGTGTTAGGCTGTCAGCCTGCGAACTGGTCCTGCAGTTTTTACCTGAGTCTATAGTTAAGGAAACTGAGGCACATAGCAGTTACGTCATGTGCCCAAGGCCACGAAGCTAGGTAGTGACAAAGTCAGGATCTGTGCCCTGCTGCCCTAGCACCCAGCTCCAGCTGCAGGCTCTGAACCTCGGCCCTTAGGCTGGGGGTAACACAAAGGGGAAGGGTACCCCAGGAGCCCCTGTGGCAGCTCCCTGCAGCCCTAGTGAGCTGACAGGGCTTGAGGGGGCAGGGCTGGGTGGAGGTTCCACAGTGGCTCTGTGTGTGCCGCCTGATCTCAGTGGCCCCTGTGGGCCCAAGCATGCACACACCTGACCGCCTGCATGGCTGAGTCACCTTTGGGCCGAGGCGCCATCCGGGAGATCTGGTTGTCCTTCCTGCCATCCCCACCAGGTCTCTCTAACCCCAGACAAAGGGGCCTCTGGACGCTAAGCCCAGGCGATCTCCTCGGCGCCAGACTCTGCTAATCCTCTCAGGGTGGCCAGGGCAGGCCTTTCCGGGGCTGGGGAGCCTTGCCCAGCCTTGCTTTTGGGGTGCTGGCTCCTTTCCTCCTGCTCACTCTTCAAAATTCAGCTGACATGTCCCTTCAGAGAAGGGTCTCAAAGTCAGAGACAGAGAGTGGCGCAGAAGGAAAGACAGGTACTGAGAGAGAACAGAGAGGGGAGAGAAGGGAAGGGGAGCAGAGATTTGGGGGGGAGGGGAGGGGAGGTGTGCAAGGCAGAGAGGGGAGGCCAGCCTCACAGGTAAGTCTGGGACTTACAGCTGCAGTGACCTAGCCCCAAGTCCCCTCACCTCCTAGGAGGGCCTGCTTAGGCCTGGGGAGGGCATTAGACACAGGCTGGGGTGCCCCTGTGTGACGCCAGAACAAACCAGTCAGCAGGTTCCGAGACTGAGGAGTAGTTTATTGAGACCTGTGACTTTCGCAGAGGCCTGCAGTGCTCTGAGCAGGCCCAAGGTGGGTCCACAATCCCCACCTGAATGGGGGCAGGGCTGCAGGGCACTGGGCAAGGCGGGCCCAGGAGGACAGGAGGTACTTAGGCTGCCACTGACACATAGAGACAGGGCCGGAAGCTGAGGCAGATAGCCAGGATTCTGGTAGTCAACAGGGAGGGATGTGGCCACGGAGCCTCAGGATGCCACGGTGAGCACAACGGCATTCTGCAAAGAACAATCAAGAACAATCGTCCTTGATTAGCCTCTGAGAGCCCCAGCCCCAAACCCAGCCACATCCCCATGCCTGAGCCATCGCGTCACCCACCACTTCACCCTGCAGTTAGCTCTGCACCCGGAACACAGCAGTGCTCAACCAATGAACGTGTGGGCAAGTGATAACTGAATGACCCTGAGTGTGGGACAGGGTGCTGACTTGAGCCAGTAATGCACTGTGTGACCTCAGGTTAGCGCTTTCGCCTGCTCAGCCTTGGTCCTCCTCTGGAAAATGGGTACAGAACTTCCTGCTCTGCCCAACTTCCACAGCTGCTCCAAGATTCTAAGTTGGGCCGATTTGAACAGGAGCGCTGGTGGTCAGCAAGAAAAAGTGTCACCACCTGTGCAGGTGTTTGTGCTGCCTGTGGGCCTGTGACTCTGGGGGTAAATGTGAAGTTCCATTCTACAGGCCAGACATGTTGAAATTCAACCAATTCTGGGATCAGCTGACCTTGTCCCCCAGCCACAAGGCAGGTAGGAGTGGTACGTCTGGGTCACATATTTGCCCTTCCTGTGTTGAATCATTTGTGACTCTTTTAAAGGGACAGACCAGAGGATGAGGGAGAGCATCTCACAGGGCCAAGCAGGGCTCTCCAGACACAAGCCTGAGACCCGTCTAGGCCACAGCTGTGTGGGAATCTCACCTCAATGACATCCAGAATTGAATTGGAAAAATTGACGTTGAGAATCTTAGGCAGGGGAATTCCAACCTCCAAGACCACTGTGACAGGGGATGATCAAAACCAAAGATATGTGAGGACTGAGATGTCAGACCCCAGGGACCCTTGAACCCTGCTGACCCTAATGCCCCGCTGACTTGGAGCCAGCCATTTCCTTTCTTGGGGACTGAGCTTCCTATTGGAAAACTCCTACTCATCTTACTATACCCAAACAAAGAAGTCCCTTTTCTATACTGCACCAATGGCTCCCTTCAGCAAAGCCTCCTAGGGCTCCATCAATCCCTTGCATACTCTGGGTCACCTGTATCCTAGCCATTTGTTCACAGGACATTTCCCACTAGACTGTGGGTGCTCAAGGTCAGATAGGCTCTTGGGCTTCAAATCCTGGCATGATGTAGGTGCTAATCAAGGTTTTTTGGATAGAAACATGGGCGCCTCAGTTCCTGTGTCTTACAAATGAGACCTTAGCATATTCTCAGCCCCTCTGTGGACTCAGTGTCCGTATCAGAAAAGTGGAAAGAGGCAATGAGCTGGACAATTCCAATCCCAAGTCCAGATTCCTCCTGTGTCCAAGAAGAGAGCAGAGGCCACCATACCATTGAGCTTCGACACATACGCAGCCTGGAGCACACTGCCGAGCCATTCTTCCAAACGGGACGCCTGTAACAGAGCCCATGGTGGTGGGAGGGTTGACGCCCCAGGACAGCACCCTTCTCCCAGGGAAGGAGTCCAGAGGCCCAGCTGAGCCTCCCCCAAGCCCAGGGCCCATGAAGATGAGCTGCCCAGCAGGGAACCCTCAAGGGCACTCTGATTGAGGCTGGCTTCACACTCAGCCTAGGAGCTGGGAAATGGCACCCTCCTAAAAGTGTGGGGCAGCGAGAGGAGGGCAGCGTCTGAGTCGGAAGGAGGGAGACATGCCCAGCTCTAGAAGAGAGGTCTGACCTTAGGTCTCTGTCAGCATAGGGACCCTCAGGATGTTCTAGAACAGCGGTAATGAAACTTTTAGAGACTGAGCGCAGCCCCAAATCCACTCACTTATTGTAAAGTGCCAGTACTGCAATCAAAACTAAATACTGAGGTTTTCATTTAGAAAAAAACAACAACTCTACATTAACTTTCTTTTCTTAAAAGAAAGACACAGTGGCACAAATGCCATAGGCTCACCACCACTGTTCTGGAACCTGCACCCATTAGGAGCCTCCCCCTTGGGGTGCTGAAGGGCTCTGAAATGTCAGAACTTCCCAAGGTGAGGCACTTTATTGATCATGTGAAGCTCCAGGACTTCATAGGGTTCTAGATGGTCACAACTTTGTGAGGATCCAAGACTTCAGAAGGTCACAATTTTCACTTTTCTAAGATGACAGCTGTGACGCACATGCTCATGCACACATTGGCACGCAGGCCTGCCCAGCGATTGCCCACTTCCTGGGGCAGAGCCCAGACCAAGGCCGGCTCAGCCGTGGCCCACCACCCATCCCTGCTCCTTCCCTTGCCCCACCTGCAGACCCTCCTAAGCACCAAGCTTTTCCCCCACCCAGAAACTTACATCAAAGGTGAGGACAGAGGAGGAGGCCAGCTTGCCACTGAGCCTGGCAGAGAGAAGAGAACATGAGGGGCCTGGCCCCACTGCACCCCTGCTGAGAGCCATCCTGCCCTCCCTAGCCACGGCTCTACGGGATGCGGACACAGGGGTGCCGGTTCAGCTCTGCCTCTACCCAACTGGACTCAAGACTCAGTTTTCCTACCTGTTCAGTAGACCAGGAGGGCTCTAACCTCCTCCTGAGAATTGTGACCTCCTCTGGTTCTGTGGCCTTGGAACCTTGGCCTGAGCCCAGCTGTTTGACCCTTTGTCCCTAGACTGAGCACCCGACACAGGGTGACCTGCATACAGCAGCCACTCACTAAGGGCAGTAACCCAGCGACAGATCACAGCTGGCCCAAGAGCAGGTTTGAGACCAGAGGCTGGATTCACATCCTTACTCTCAAGGACAGGCCACAAGCTGCCACCAGGGGGCAGCAGTGAGCCACGGTCAGACCAGCCCTGGTCAAGGTTGTCTAGGGGCCATGGACCCATCCCATGCAGGGCAGTAGCAGCTCAAGGGGACACTGAAAGTGGGTCAGGTGAGTACTGGGCGCCTGTGACTCAGACAAGCAGGTCTCAGACCTCCCCTCCACGGCAGGGACCTGGGTCTGAAGAGGGGGCATAGATCGCAGACTGCCCCCCAGGTGAGTCTGGACCACATGCACTTGCAAACCGTAAAGTGCTGTGCATGCATAAGGAAGGGGCGTCATTGGCAGCATCGTCTTGGCCATTGTGATTATCATGTGGCCCGGTTATCACAGTGCTGGGACAGTGGAGAAACCACAAGTCCACGTGAGGAGCGAACAGCTGGCAACACTCCAGGAGAGCCGCGAGTGGGGTCTGCCCCTGGGCTGGGCAGGCCTGTGTCCGGGACAGGCTGTGGGCAGGACCCGGTAGTGGAAGAGGCCTCAGTGACCCACACTGTCCCTCCCAGGCGGAGCCTGAGGACCAGGAAGACACTGGTGAAACCCCGGCTTCGGAATGCTCTGTCAGCAGCGATTGCTCCTGCTGTAGGTGGGCCCTAACTCTTCCTGGAGACCAGAACGAGGTCCTGCTCCCAGGAGCCCACATTACCGTTCCAGGGACAGGGAGAGGTGCAGCGTGGCGGCCGAGGGAGCCAGCTGGGTGTTTAGGGTCAGCACCTGTGTGGGAAGCCGAGCGGAAGTCACCCAGGACTCCCTGGCGATGAGGTCCTTGTGGAGCCGGCCCGGGGTCTCTCCTGGAGCACGAGTGTGTTTCGGGCATGCTGGGCTCTAAAGCTTCAGGACCAAGGAGCCCTCCACACCCTCGAGGGTGGAACACTGCGGCCGAGCTCGGGGACTGCAGGGTCAGGAGCCCATGGGGACAGGGCCGTGGGTCACGGTGGGCGAGGAGCTAGGCTCAGGGTGCAAGGGCTGGGAGCCTCGGAAGACACAAGAGCCAGCCAGAGATGGAGGGAAAGAAGGGGCCCTCGGGTCCGATGTGTAAGGAGCACAGCAGTGAGGGGGTGGGGAGCAGAGCGGAGACACCCCGCCCCATTAGCAGCTGTGTGGAGGGGGATGGGGGCCGACTCCTGAGCCCACAGGCGGTACAGCGACAGTCCCGGCCCCATCAGAGGGGCACCGAAGAGTAGGCAGGAGCCGAGGTGAGAGCTCAGGGCTCAGCTGGGCGGGTCAGGGGGGCTTTCCAGGCTGGGCTGCACACGACCCACCCTGAAATCAGGGGCACATATGCCCGGGGCCCACCCAGAACCCAGCCCTGGCCACTTGCCTCATTCAGCTGGAAGAGGGCTGCAGAGGTCCCCTGAGAGCCTGGAAACAGCACGGCAATGGTGGCTGGGATGGAGACCATGGCCTTCTTGTTCTGCAGCATGACAGTGGGTACTTCCTTCACCCTCAGTGAGAGCAGGAGATGCTGGCCTGGGGGCAGCTTTCCAAGGGCCTGGGGAGAGACGGGAGCAGAGCAGGGCATTCAAGGGCTGCTTCACTGCCCCAGCATTGGAGTCAGTCAGTCAGTCAACAAACATTATCTTGAGCATCTAGTGGGGAGCAGGTCCTGCACCAAGCACTTAGGTTATAGCCTGACAGGCCTGGGCTCTGTCCATGAGGCTGACAGCCAGCCACTAAAAGGTGAAGGCACCAAATCAGAATGCCCACTCATACAGAAGCAACGTCTCCTCAGGCAGACAGACCCCGTATGGTGCAGCCCTTCCTCTCTATCTACCAGGGCCACCCTCACACTGCCTCTCCCCACTGACCTGCCAGTCTCACTCTATCCCACCTCAGGGCCTTTGCACTGGCTGGCCCCTCTGCCTGCAAATGCCTTCCCCAGGTGACTGCTTCTTCCCTCCCTTGCTCTCAGCTTCTGCTCAAGCAGCACCACAGAGCTCAGTGAGGAAGGAATGTCACACCCCACTCCGTGCTGCCACGCCATCCCCTCACCTCTGGTGTCAGTGTGCTCACAGTGGGCTTCTTTACTTGTGTGGTGGCTGTCGCCTCCTCCAGAACAGCAGCCCCTGAGTTCAGAGGTTTTACACCCACTTTTCATGACTGCCCTTTCCATATTCTCATGGGCAGGCACCTCTGAGCCAGCACAGGACCTGGTGTATAGCAAGTACCCACTGGGTGTTTGTTGACTGGCTAAATGACTCACATAATTAGGAACTTCGGAGTCTCACAACCATAATATCATGGCCCTCTAGAAGCAATGGAAATTGTGGAACCACAGAAGCTTGGAACACAGAAGCATGGCCTCAGCACACTTGTGTGATGGCATCTGAGGACCATAAGCTCAGACACTCCGAGCTACAGACTCATCAAGACAGGGAGTCCTGGGGGGGATGGGCGCAGAGTCTGAAGTCAAGACAGACTCATTCTGGGGCCTGGGAGCTGGCCCCATGGGCTCTTAGTTGGCTCTGAGGCTGACAAGGGTGTCAGTCAGGCTCCAGGGACAGGCGCCCTCTCCCTGTGCTGGAGGGAACCAGCCCAGCCGGCTCATCGCTGTCACTCCACCAGTCACTCCTGCCTGAGCCCCTCACATGACGACGGCTCCTGCCCTCAGGAAGCTCTTCCGAGAGTGTCCGACTCTCTCGCTCCTTCCCTGCAACTCCTCTGCCTTTCAGCTGAGGGACTCTGAGCAGTGAAGCCCCAGCCTTGCACCTCGAGACGGCTTTGAATCGACCCACCTCAAGGACTCACAGAGCTTGTCCTCTGCACCCCAAACTCAGCTGCCCCTGTACCCGGTACCCGCTCAGGGAATGCCCGAGCTCTCTGCCTCTTCCCAACCTCTGTCAGAATCTGCTGTTCCCTAAAGACCTTGTAGTAGCCATTTCCACTTCAGTATAAATTCAGACTCTCACAGCTGGAGAGTAGCTGGCCCAGGGTCAGTTGCGGAGAGAGGGAAGTAGAGGCTGGGCCCTGGATCTCTCACTGCTGGCCATTCGTCCTGCCTCCTGACACTCCACCCTGTCCTCCCCTCTCCAAGGCCAGAGTCCGGGTCAGCTGTCAGACAGGGGCAGCTAAGATCATTATGAACCAAGGCAGCAGGAGGGCGGGTCTCGGCAGCATGAGAATCTCCTGTCCCCACCCCCCAGCTGGAGCAGATGGCTACAGGCCGAATGGCAAACCCTGTCCTCTCCTTCCTAAGCAAACTCGCTGTCCGGAAAGGACATGGCATTATTCTTTCACACTTTAGTGTGAATTTGCGTGGCCTGGAGAGCAGAGCTGAGAAAGATGCTGGAGTCCATCCAGGCTCACAGGGTAGGAGCTGCAGAGTCAAAGCCACTCACCTCCGGGACCAAAGCTGCCAGGTGTGTGGTTGTCAGCGGGATGTTGCTGGGAACCTAAACCCAAGGTCAAATGGGAGA
The DNA here is from genome assembly GCA_004027595.1 of Dinomys branickii. Taxonomy (NCBI): domain Eukaryota; kingdom Metazoa; phylum Chordata; class Mammalia; order Rodentia; family Dinomyidae; genus Dinomys; species Dinomys branickii. Next base: position 45,227 of record PVLD010013339.1, on the reverse strand, counting down.
GGGGGTCGGTGAACATAAACAGGACAGGGCTCCTCAGCACACATGGAGCAGTGCTGTCCTTTCCAGCTCCCTGCCAATCCCAGACCCCAGTGCTGCAGGCCCTCTGTCCTCTTCTCCCATGTTACCAGGGACTTGACCCAGGGGCTTCGCACTGAGCTACATCTCCAGCCCTTTTTATTTTTTATTTTCAGATAGGGTCTTGCCAAGCTGCTATGTTGCCCAGGCTGAGCTGGAATTTTCAATCCTCCTGTCTCAGCCTCCCAAGTGCTGGGATCACAGGTGTGTACCATCACACCCGGCCAGCTCTTGAGAAAGTAAAAGAGATGTTAGTCATTTACACTTTAGTGTGAAAATGAGCTCAGACTCAAGAAAGACTCATCTGGTGCAAGGATGGGAAGGAAGTTGGCTTCATTTCCCTGCCAGTTCTGTTCAGAGGAAACTTGGAAGCACTTCCTAGATGACTGAGTTGAGAAGGATTCAGAAGCCTCACTCAGGGCCACTGAGGATTAGTGATGTTCTCCCCAAGTGCTGGGACATGCAGCAGTGGTGTCTGCCCATGCACTTGCCCAGCTCTTTCCTGGCATGGGGCAGAGAGCCCAGCGGGGCTCCATGGTGATGGTGTGGCGGGTTGGCACTGGCACTGCCCAGTCCTGGGAAGACCCCAGCAGCATCTTTCTCAATGGTGGAGCAGGACACAGTGCCTTCTCCCTGTGCCACTCACCAGCTCGGGGGTGATGTCTATGTCCAGGGCACCGCTGGTCTGCAGGACCCCAAACACGGTGTTGAAGAGGTACAGCGGCACAGTCACCTGGGATGTGTGGTCCTGCTTGGGCGGCACCTTGACCGGGACGTGGGGCTTGGGGAAGTCAATGAGGTCACCCGCCGCACTCTTCACGATGGACTGCAGGGGTGGGAGACCAAGCACAGGGCATCTCCGGCTGCTCACTTACTGGCAAGACCCCACCTTCGCCTTCCGGGACACCCACACTGCCCCGCGGAAGGGGCCGCCGTGGTGGCACTCACGTCGATGTTCAGCTCTATGTACTGATTGGAGATGAGGGGCAGGGTGGCCAGAGTGAACTCCACGGACCCCAGGGCGCCGAGGGGCACAAGGCCTGCACGGGAAAGGGGGAGCAGAAAGACTGTGGGCCAGCTCCCTAGAGAAGCGGCCCCGCCTGTGGCACTGAGCATCTGCTGCACGCCTAGCCCTGGACTCAGGCTTCACCCACAGCCACCATCACTCTCGCTGCACAGGGGAGGAAACTAAGGCTCACACAGAGCATGTCACCAGGCTACACAGCCACAGGGAGGCAAAGCAAGATTCCTGGTTGCCAGAGCTGGTGCCACTGACCATGGGCACCCACGGCCTCTAACCCAGCACCCCAATGGGGACACTGGACCCCAGGGCTCCGCCCTGCCCCTGGCTGTGCCTTCATGCTCTTTCCAAAGGCTTTTTGTGAACTAAAGGTGCCGTCTCTCCAGGAGGTGCAGAGGGACAGAGCCCTGCACTGGGGGCTGAGGGGCAAGGAGCTTACTCAGGGTCAGGGCCTCCAACCTCTCAACTGAGCAGGAAATAATGTTTCATCCTGTTCTGACCACGAGCATTCTGTAAATGCCAGTTTCCAGAAGCCCCCTGTGGAGGCCTCAGCCCAGAACCTCCCCAAGGCCTCAGTGCAACAGCCTCTGGGCTCCATCAGGACCTGCCCCACCTCACTGGGGTACAAAGAGAAGGTACCAAGAGGGGTGTGGGGCCCCAACTTACAAAGCGTGGCCTCCAGGAGCTCATTCACCACGCTCAGCACACTGTCTACCACAGGGCACAGCTGTGCAAGGAGAGACAGATGTTACGGGAAGCCCAAGGGAAGCCAAGGGTGTGAGCTGCACTAGGATCCAAACTATCATGTGCCAACCACCACCTGGTTGTCTCAACCTGGGCTGTGACAACAGGGAGCAGACAAAGGTTTGTACTGAAGGCAGAATCTGAGTCCCACAGCCTGTCACAGAGAGACCCCGGCCAGCCCACCAGACTACACTGGGCCAGGAGAAGAAGGGCCACTGCCCTGGTCACAGCAGTTTGCAGGAAGACAGGAGAAGGCTGCTGCAACCTTGGGGCCCCAAGCTTCAGAACCTCTGGACTCAGGCAAATTACAGAAATGAGAGGAGACCAGAGGGCTGGGTGGGAAGAGGTGGGGAGCCACACTACAGGAGGGAGGTCCCAGGCGCTGGGGAGGGTTAGCTCAGAGAGCCAGAAATCAGATCAAGAGAAATCAGCCTCAAAATATTGGCAACGAATTTTTTCTTATCTGAAAACCTTATGTGGCACAGACGCTCTTCTGCCAGTTGTTCCAGAGACGCCAATTAGGGACTGGGGTACCTTCGCAGCCACAGCCCCTCAGAAATCCACCTGAGGGGAGGGGCTGGGCGAATCCCCTCTCCTGTGCAGATTTTTTCCCAAGCTGGCCTCAAGCCCAGAACAGGGCCCCCCACCTTCGGGAAGGGCCCACTGGCCGCTGCTTTCTGTGGAACCCCAGTTTGTGGCTACTCCCGCCTTCAGTGAAACACAGCCGCAGCCAGACCCAAGCGCGGCCAGACCCAAGTGCGGTCTGCTTCCGCTCATGAATCTGGACGCGCCGCCATGAGCAGCTCTCAGACAGCGGTTCCTCTGCCAGGTGAGGACACAGACGTGATGTTCTACACGTATTGCCGAGCACAGGGCTCCATTTAAAATCAAAAGGGCCAGTTTTAATTGAAGGGTAATTGAGAGGAAAACATCAAAATAATACAAGTGGCAAAAACAGCTAGGGAGAAAAGAGATGTGGGAACAGGGTCACTTCTGGAGCATGAAGCCCAGGCCAGAAATCGGAGACGGGGGCGGCCCAACAGCCAGGGGCACAAGACGGCCCTGGAGCTGGCAGGGAACATACAGGCTAATCCTGCAGGCGCCAGCTTGATCCCAAACAGGGAGGAACCTGAGGAGAGGCCCAGGAGGGTGGGGGTGGCCAGCCGGGCCCTGGACCTCACTCACCAGGTCGGGCAGCACCTTGAACAGCATCTGTTGCACAACTGCTAAGAGTGGTGCCGGCAGCAGCCTGGGCAGAGGGAGACAGGAGGCTGTGGCTGCCCGAAGGGCACAGCGGGTGACGAGGCAGGGTGGGCACTGGGGGCTCCGCATTTCTTCTGTCCCCTCGCTCGAGTGGGGTTTGCTGGGGCTTGGGGGCCTGGTTTAATCCCCGGCCCTGCCTAAGGCCCCCCTTGGCTGGCTATAATCTCCCCATCTGGGCAATGCCTGCCTTGTACAACTGCAGTTGCCCAGACTGGTTGGGAGCGGAGACGAACCAGATACACAGCCTGTGCCCCACAGGTGTGTGTCCCCTTTCCTCCAACACCTGGGTCTAGAAAGGTTTTGACTCAGCATGGGGTTCAATAAATATTTTTTGAATGAATGAATGAGGAAGTGGCCTGAGGATGAAGTCCCAGTAGCTGGGCTCCCGCCTGTCTGGAAACTGTGGGGGCCCAGGGTCACACCCCACAGAGCCTCTACCATGGGCCAACACTGTCCTGGACCCCACCCATCCAAGGCCCCCCAGCCCAGAGGAGCAGGACAGAGCCACCAGAGCTTAAGGAGCCCAAAGCCCCTTAGGAAGGCCCCTGTAGAGACAGGAGCCCCCAGGGTCACCCTGCTCCTGGGAGCTGATCTAGCTGTCTGGGGACCCCGAGCCGCTCACAGTTGCTGCCCGAGCGGAGAGCTAGGGGAAGCCTTGGCTCTAGTCAGAGACCAGAGCATTTCCATCTCTGCCATGAGGCGTGACACTGAGTGAACCCCTCACCCTCTCTGAGTGACATTCAACACAGGGAAGTAAGGGTCACCTTGTCCTACACAGCCCCACAGGAAGAAACAGACGAGTTTTGTGGATTACCGAGTCCCTCCCTCCTTATACAACAGGGCACCAGGTAGGGAGAAGACTACTCCGGGGTCACAGCAACAGGGCCCTGAAGTGCTAAGAGCAAAGAGACTCCAGCAGGTGGGGTAGGGGTCCAGGCCACCCCAGGCTGGCTCCGTCTGGGAGGGTCCTGGAGAAGCAAGAGCAGGCAGAGCAGGCAGAATAGGCAGCACACCTGGGGGCCAGCCGGAGCCCCTGTCCCTCTGGGCCGCAGTCTGGTCTGCGGTGCGCGCTGGGACTGAAGCCGGAGGGCGGTGAGCACGGGAGGAGGTCAGGCCCCGCCCTGCCCAGGCTCAGCAGGTCCAGAGCAGCGGGACTTGGACTCACCCCGACAGCAGGCTGATGTGGCCCAGCAAGGTACTGCAGCGCTTGAGGACCAGGGTAGGCGTCCCTCGAGAGCTCATACCCAGCGCCACCCGCGACGACACGTTCACCTCCGCAGCGAGCTGCAGGAGGCCCCCCAGGGGCCTGCAACACCCGACATTGGGGCATGGCCGGGCTGCCAGGCTCCACTCGCCAGGCCACGTCTCGGCCACGCCCACCCGTCCCTTGGGCCCTGAGGAGGAGTGGGTGGAGTGGCCTTGCAAGTGGTGGGGGTCTCCCCCGATTCTCACACCGTACCCGCTGCCCCGCCTGCCTGTCCCTGAGCCCTTTCCCTTACTCGGTGAGCCCAAGCGGTGGACCAGTCTGGAGATCAGGGGTCAAGCGGTGGAGGTCCGAAGCAGGGAGAGGAAGAAGGATCGAGGGCATGTCAGTAGGGTAGGGAGAAACTCAGGGCGTGGGACCAAGCACCAGTAGGGTAGGGGGTCCCTGGTGGTACAGGAGGGTAGGGTCTCCAGGGTGCACTCACCCAGAGCCATGCAGCCCAACCTTGGTGTGAAGGTTCAGCTGTAGCCCAAACCCTGGAAGCAGCTTCAGAGACATGTCTGGCAGTGTGAGCTCTTCAATCTTTATGCTGCGGATGGGAGCAGAGGTGGGGCTGCTCCCTGCCACGTGTCCCCCAACCCACCACAGGGACCTGGACCATCCGTGGCTAGAAGAACACATCCCCTGTCCCACCTTGCACCTATGGAACCAACTGTGGGAACTGGGGTCGGTTACTCTGCCTCCCTGGGCCATAGTGTCCTCAGCAACAAAGGGGGGCCGTATGGGTACCTGCATCCTAGGGAGCTGATGTGGCTGATACCCTTTCCATGGCCTCAGCCTTGGTTTGGATTCTGACCTTGACACTGCTCCCACCTGCACGCCCCAGCCCGCTCACACACACCAAACCCAAGACTTCTCAGAGCAGACGCTCACCACTCACAGCTCTCTGGCTGAGTCCTCCCAGCTGTCCTCATTTCAGCCAGGGCACCCTTTCCTCCAGGAAGCGCTCCCTGGCTCCCAGCCTCAGGCATAGGCCCTCTAGTCTGCCTCTGTGCCTGCCTGAACCTGTGCTATTGTCACTGTCAGGCTCTGCCACATTCTGGGAGTGTTCTGAGGTAAGGAAAATGTCAGGTTCACACCTTAGATCTCAGCTTCGCCCATGGGGGCGTGTTCTACAGTGGGGGAAATACTGAATCTAATAATTCTTTCCTGTGTGTGTGAGACAGTGTCTTGCTATGCAGTTCAGGCTGGTCTTAAACTCACTACGTAGCCCAGGCCAGTCTCAAATTTGCAGCAATCCTCCTGCTTCAGCCTCCTAAATGCTGGGATTACAGGCATGTGCCACCACGCCTAGCTCTGGCTCTAACAATTCTAATAGCATTTATTGAGCGTTTACTGTGCATCAGGCTTTATTTCAGCTGTTCGATACAGATTAACTCATTTTCTTGTCAGCAACCCCCTGAATACCGCTAACAGTGCAAATAGAAAAAGCCAAATAATTCAAATCCTAGCTCCGCCACTGACTGGCTCTGTGGTCCTGGGCAAGTTACACTGCTGCTCTGTGTCTCAGCTTCCAGATTTGTACAATAGAGCTGTTCCAGACGTATGTGCTGTTTTGAGAGGTAGACACACACTCCCCCTTTTTCTGCTCCAGGACCCCGTTTCTGCCTACCATGCTGCCCATAGCCTGTTCTTTTTTCTTTCTTTCTTTCTCTCTTTCTTTCTTTCTTTCTTTCTAATATTGGAGATTGAAGCCAGCCTTACACTGAGCTACACTCCCCAGTCCTTTCTGTTTTTTATTTTGAGAGTCTTACTAAGCCGCTATTGTCCAGGCTGGACTCAAACCCTCCTGCCTCAGCCCGGGTGCTGGGATGATGGGGGACGTACCACAGAGCCCAGCTGGGGCTTCCCTTTGACCTTCCTCTGACTCACTCCCAGCCTCGGTCAGGCAGTGTGGCCCAGGCTTAAACCCACACATAGAGCCACTCCCACCCCAGCTGAGAGGGCCTAAGAAGGCCCCTTGCCCCGGCTCCAGTCTGCTCATTGGCTAAGTGCGGGAATAACCGCCGGCCTCTGGCTTCAGTACGGCAATTCACTGGCAATGCTTAGCCTCGTGTGAGACACGCAGAAACCTGGTGTGTGTGATCATTAAATAGAATTATAAGTTATTATACATTTCTTTCTTTCATTAAAAAGTTATTTTGGGGCACCTATTATATGTCAAGCCTTATTTTTGATATGAAGACACTGCAATGAATAGTTCAGATAAAAATCCAGGGATTTATAACCTGCCCAGGAGACAGACATGAACTAGTAAAGTGCACGGTGTGCAGGACAGTGACATGTCCCCTAGAGACCTTTGGCACGGGTTGGGAGGTAGGAGGGCCAGGCTGGTGGGCCAGCAGTTGCGGTATCCCACGGCCCGCAGGGTCTTACCCGGAGAGCTCCTTCACGACACTGAAAACCCCTCCGTAGCCCAGCAGGCCACCTCCTCCAAGCAGCCCCCTGGAGCCCAGCAGGCCCTGGTTCACCGACGTCACCGTACCCAGCACATTCTGTAGAATAGGCCCCCCGACCAGCGAGTTCTGGATAGCTGCAGAGGACAAGAGCAGGAAGACGCTGGGAACTCCTACCCAGCTGCAGGACCACAGCAGGGCCCCTCTCCATTGAGCTGCAAGGCGCTAGGGATGAGACTCGGGCCCTGCACACATCAGGTGAGCACTCTGAGCTACACCCTGGCCCAGGAAACCTTGTTTTCATTGGTATTGACCCATACGTTACAGTCAAATATCAGAAATCACAACCACTCCCTGCTGCCACCACGGGGTCATGACCCTCCTAGCACACAGGAGGTAACCAGTGAGTGTGCGGTATGAATGAGTGTACCCTGTGGGCACCCTTCATTTTTCAGATGGATAAACTAAGGCCCAGAGAGGGGCGGAGACTTGCCCAAAGTCACACAGTAAATTGGGATTGGGGCAAATAGTGTAACTTGGGCTTTGGACCTCCGCTGGCTGCTGCACCAAAAGGGAAGACAGAACAAAAGGAGAGGGAACCAGTGGGGTGATCATGGTGGAGGGGACCCCTCCTTTCCCTGGGGCACCAGGAGTGGCCTCCCGGAAGCGCTTCCTGTCACAGCCACTCTGCTCCTTCCCTGAGACCGTACAAGAGGGCGGCTGGGCCCTGATCAGCCAATGCCAAATGAAAGGCCTGCACCCAGAACCCTGGGGCACAGCAGGGCACAGCTGGCCTCCCTGTGACTCCTCAGCCTTCCTGTTACCTCCCCAAGTCCCAGCAGGCCCTGCGCAGCCTCAGCCAGGCAGCCCAATCCTGCACTCTCAGAGGAAGGGCATCAGTCACCCTCTGTGCTCAGACCCCAAGAACCAGCCCCAGCTGCCCACTCTTGCTCCCAGAACCCTGGGAGCATGGGCTTTCTGGGGAGCCCAGGCTCTTCTGTCCCTCAGGGCAGACAAGGTGCCTACCTGGCCTCACCTTTGCTGAGTTCATCCTTGTCAATTCGAGCGAGCGTGCCCACAGTCTCCAGTAGCCCCTCACATGGGGAAGCCAGGCCCCAGAGCAAAAGCAAGGACCACACACTCAGCATCATCAGCCAGACGCCTGGAAGGGGTGGGAGCAGGGACTCTGAGACGGTTCTCGTGCCCAAGCCTTCCCGTACCTGCTTCCCACCTGGTGAAGTCCAAATTCAGGTTCACTCCTGGAAAAGGCCTCTCCAGCCAAGAGCACAGCAGCCAAGGTCTGTGCTGCTCAGCGCAGCCTCTAACATGTGCTGAGACTCTCAGGTCTTTTCCAAGCCTTTCCCTTATTGGATCCTCTTTCACAGATGGGAAAACTGAGGCCAAAAGATTGGAGAGTCCTTCACCAAGGCCCCAGAGCTAATTAGTGGCCAGAATTCCAGCCAGAACCTGTCTGATTTCAGAGTCTCAGTGTGGCCCTGGTGAGCTTGTTGGGGGTCTGGAGTAAAAGCTGCATCAGGGCCACTCCACAATGCAAGACAAGAGCTGTGGTTCTGCACTGGTTCCTGCCAGCTTATGTGACTCTTTCAGAAGGAGTGGCTGGCTGGGGATGCCAAACACCTAGGCTTAACATGCCCTGCCTCTCTCGTCCACCCCACCTCCATCATGAAGGCTGCGGATGGGGAGATGGGACGGGAGGCAGGAGTGAGGAATCACTAGTCTCATCGAATAGTCTTTCTTTATAGACGTCCCCACCCACGTACCCAGTTATGTGTCCATCTGTCCCCTGATGTCACCCCTGCTGAAACCCTTGGGTTCAAACCCAGGCTCCTTGTCATTACCCACGAAGTCCCCACCTGCCTCTTTGAGCTCCTTAGCCTTACACATGCCTCAGGGCCTTTGCACAAGTTCCTTCTGAACAGAAACCTCACCTGAGTCACTGGTGGCTGACCCTTACCTTTCCTGTCTCCCCTTTTCCTTGTCTAGAAAAGCTGGCCAATCCCTGAACAGCCCCCAGGATATGTGGAAGGTGCATGCAGCATGTGACCGTGTCCTTGTGTGCCATCTCTGGAAGCTCCCTAAGGGCCTAGGACAGGGGCAGGGGTTCTCCCCTGGCTGTGTTTTGAAAAACAAGGCTGGAACCCCACAGGCCAATGCCCTGGTACTGGGTCTGCCCAGCCATGCAGCCCTTTCTCTGCTTGATGCAAAGGCGTACACTGCACTGTGTGTCCCAGCAGAAATCTCACTCCATCCATCTGGCGTCCCTAAGTCTCACCTCTGTCACCTCTGGAATTTCTCATGGAAAGTGGGGAGCCAGTCATGTCTGATGGCTTTAGAGAAAAAAGGGGCTCCCTAGAACCGGTGCCCCCATCCTTGGCCACCCTCCAGGAATCCCTGGGCCCCCTAGGGTGAATTCTCCCTGTGCCCGTTATTTGGATGGCATGGCAGGAGGTCAGATGACCAGGGCCTAGAGTCAGGACAGGCCAGGGGCTGCCTCAGGCAGCCTTACCCGCTGTTCCTGCTGCTCCACACAGTAGGGGGGCTCGGCCTCCTGTGGGCTCCTCCACCCACCTGAGGCCGGGACAGGCCCTTATATGTGCACAGCAGCTCTGGGATACAAAGGCACACTGCCGCCAGGAAGCCGTCAATATGTCATGTCAGACGCAAACTGTGGTTTTCCCCAAGGGTGGAACTAAGCCTTCCTTCTGGGGGAGAGGGAGGAGGCTGGGGTGGGTTCTCAGGGGCGGGAGCAGGTGTGGGGGCTGCAAACGCTGCCATCTCCCTGAGAGCTCAGTGGGCTGGGACCTGCCACCCCTATTTCTGCCCCTGTTGGGCTCCCTCCAGTTCCCCAAGCCACCCCAAAGGCACAGAATCTACACCGCCTTCCCCTGCTTCCTCACAGGGGCCCGGGGAGGGGAGGAAGCAGCTGGAGGCTGCTGGGCCTCTGACCCTCTGCCACCGGGGCCTGGCATGGAGCTGGCCACGGGCCTGGAGAAGGGGACTCTGGGCAGTCATGGAGGAGGCTACAAACTCTACTCCTACTGGGCCTCCCAGGACCCAGAGTTCCCAGCACTCCAGAGCAGGTGCTTTGCCCCCTTTGAGAGGCTGACAGAGATGACAGTGAAGAGAAATTCCTATCTTCCTTCATTATTTATTCTACAGCAGGTGTTTGTGGGGCACCTACTGTTTGCCAGATGCTGGGGACATCCCAGGAAGCAAGAGACAGCGCCCTGCTAGAGGAGCTGATGGTGCCAATGCAATGCTATTTGAAGCTTTTCAGCAGCCACAGTTTTTAAAAATCAAAAAGTAAAAAAGACAGTGAAATTAATCTTACTAATATAGTTTTCCTTAACCAATATGTCCAAATTATTTTTGTCTAACACATATTCAACATAAAGTTATCAGCGAGTCACTTCGCTTTCCTTTTCTCATATAATGTACACTTACTTTCCCAAATCTACTTACAGCACTCTAAAGCTTTAGCGGTCACCTCGTGTGGCCATCATAGGGGCTGCACCCTTCTGAGAGAACAAGTGCCCAGAGGGTGCAGTGGGGGAGAAGCTGGAGGCCAGATACAGCAGGGCAAGGCCAGAAGCCACCCTCAGCGCAGCAGCTGGGGAGGCCGGGGCTGGGCAGCCTGAGGTGGCTGCTGCAGGAACCGCAGCGAGGCCAGCGCTGGGGGGGGGCCACCACAGTGACAACGTGGACTCTTAGGCTCTGGCTTTTATTTGCAATTCCTTGGCAGGTCCCTGTGCAGAGACCCTTCCTCCAGAGCGGATGAAGCGCCGCCTCTGTGCCCTCGGTCTCTGGGATTTCCTCTCCCGGAGCTATGACATGCCCAGCAAGTCCGGAGGTCTGTGCAGGGCACAAGCACCAGCCTGGGGACATGCGGAGGAGGGGTGGTGACCTCAGTGACTGAACCTAACCTGCCACCTATTGACCCTTATGACCTATAGCCTGTTTCTCTACTATAAAATAAACTTTTTAGTGACGTATAGACACACCTAGAAAGGCAGAGCTCAGAGGTACCCTTCAAGAGTTTATAGAGGCCCCGAGAAGCCTGTGTGTCCCCTCCAAGTCACCCCGTCCTGACACAGCGGAGGAGTCCCTGAGGGCCAGGGGGTCAGCAGTGCACGACGACGCACGTGCCCTTCCTTGCCGGCCCTGGCACACAGAGTCATGGCATTCACCCGTGCGGCCCTGTGAGGCGCTGGTTTCCTCATTGGTACCCACCCTGTGCCTTCCCTGTCCAGAGACTGTGGCCTCCTAGATGTGGCTACTCACTCACACTGCTATGAAAGTTCTTGCCAGCACTTTCGGGGGCTATATGTCTTTATTTTCCATTTCTCTTGGGGGGAGCAACTGAGAGCAGAATCGCAGGTCATAGCACCGTGAGCTCGCTGAACTGTAATAGTGACCGCTAGGCGCTCCCAGACAGTCGTGCGTAGCCACCGCACATGCCCTCTCAGATCTATGAGCCGCAGCCACCTCTCCATGGCCAGGGGCCACCCATGCTCCTGAGACAGTGGTTCAGAGGAAGAAGAGAGAAAGCTGACGCCTCACATTTATTGAGCACTAGCTCTGTGTGGCACTGATCCGCGTGACTGAAACAGCACAACCGCGCTGTTGGTGCTGACGCTATGTCGGGTCTCCACCTGAGGAGCCAGAGCTCGGGAAGGGAAGTGGCTTGCCAGGGTCATGCGGCGGCCACACCAGGCCGTCTGACTCTATGCCCACATCCTGGCTGCTGCCTGGCACAGCCTCTTGAAGGGAGGAAAATGTTACCAAGCTCCTCAGTTCCTGCGAGACAGCACCCCCAGGGGACTCCAGCCGCACCCGCTCCCCAGGTACCCCACCACCCCACACATCAAAGCCAAGAAGAGACTCATTCAAATCCATGTCCCTGCGCCCCCAGCTGTGGCAACTCTGACCCACAGTTGGGTGCAGGGGCCGGAATAGGCAACTTCCCGGCCTCCAGGGCAACATGACATACAGCCACGGTGATGAATGTGGCGCGACAGGAGCCAGGAAGGGGTAGAGCAGAGGAGGAGGGATGTCCCTGACACTGCCCCTGGTGAATTCTGGAGCCAGAAGTCTGGTTCGAGTCCCACCCCGTCACCACTGTCAAGTGTGAAGTGACTTACCGCCCAGAGGCAGTTTCCCTCACTACAAAACGGGCTAACGTGAACGGGGCCCACTCTCTCGTGGTTCCCCTGTGAGGACAGCTGTCCTGGATGTCAAGGGAGGGGTGCCAAGGAGATTCAGGTGATGGGAACATCCCAGGAGGCCTTCCTGGGGGCCCTGAGTGGAGACTGGGCTAGGGAGGCAGAAGGCCAGGGCAGGGCAGAGGTGGCTGTGGGCTCAGGTGTGGGTACCTCACTTGGGCAGCCTGGGAGGTCCCCAGAGGCTGACAACTGCAGACCCAGGATTGACGGCCTGACTCCGCTCCCAGCTCGCACCATGTCCTCAGAGGATGACAGCACATCCTCTGCTGAGTGTGGTGTTGGGGCCGCGAGGAGACTGGCCCTGGGCAGATGGGACTCAAGTCCAGCTCCACCTGCACCAGGTGCTCTTGGGCAGGCCACTTCAGCCCCTGGAGCCTCCTCTTCATTATCTAGGGTTGAGGAGCCCTGCAAGGTGAGCAGCATCCAGGGGGACGAGGAGCAGGGACACAGGAATAAGGGCCCCCTTGGCCCCCACCTCCCGCCCATGGAGAATCTCGAGTAACTGACCACCTGAGAACTGTTGGAGTCAGATTAGAAGTCAGGACGCCCAGCCCCTTTCTCATTACACAGATGGGGAAACTGAGGCCCAGAGAGGGGCTGTGGCTTTGTGGCTCATCTGAAGCCACACTGTGTCCGGGTCTGGTGAGAACTCGGGCCTTCCAACTCTAACAGCCTTGAGTTCCCCATCTACATACAGCTGGAAAGGTGGCAGGGTGGCCTGGGTGGCTGTGAGGCTGCCATTAGACACAGGGCAGAGGTGGGGGCTGAGGTGGGGGCAGAGGGGTGTCTCCAGGAGGCCCAGGTCGGATGTCACAGCCCACAGATTACCCAGGTGTCTGTACCTCTCAGACCTGCCTCAAGGCCACCACTGTTCCCAAGCTGGAGAGATGACAGGTGATGGAATTAGGGCCGAAAAGGAGAGATAAAGGGCAGCCCTGGCATCCGGGCCTCCTTACTCTGTGGCGTGGCCCTGTGCCAGGCTCGGATGGAGTCCAACTGCCGGGCCTCACCTGCCAAGCTTGGGGAACACTGGCCCCTGACCAGGCCTGTGGTCACATCACTGACACATGTGTGTGCCCAGACACAGACCCACCCACACCCACTCACGCCCAGACCCCACATCCAGCCCCACTCACAGAGACACAGACATTGAGACAGATGCACAGTGTGGACACACAGACACATGGTCACCACTGACCCATCACAGCATCCAAGCTGGAGCAGCAGCTGACCACAGGGACCCTGATGTCCTCTTTTTCTCAAAGTTATTGAATCTACGTTTTCTCTTCTTCCTTTCCTTATTTCTTTCTGTTCTAGCAAGTAGCCCAGATTTTCAGGATCTAGTTAAAATTATTTTTAACTCACTTATGTTAAATATACATTCACTGTAAAGTGAATCAATTTATCAGAGCTGGGATGCAGCCTGCCTGGCTTGTGTTGGGTTCCATCCCCAGAAGCACAGGCCCCTCCCAGAAAAAGTGGAGCCTGCAAAAGGAGATGAAGGGAACAAAGGCACGTGCTAAGCGTTTTGAACGATTCCATTCTTTAATCTTCACCTGACCCTGCTGAAGTCAGTACTGACAACATCCCTTCATATAGGTGAGGAAACTGAGGCTTGTGTCAAAAAAGTGACTCACCTGGGATGCTCAGCCCCTGCAGCAGGGTGGCAGAGACAAGCCCTGAACCCAGCAGGCTGACTGCAGAGCCTGAGTTCCAATCCCAACTCTGCTCTCAACTTTCCAGGTGGCCTTAAGCCAGGTATCCCACCTCTGTAAGCCTCAGTCCCCTCGTCGGTGAAAGAGGGGCCATTTTTGACCCCTCAACTGCTGTGAGAATAGAGGGAGGTGACAGAGAAGAGCTTCCTGGGGACACAAGCTCTCTATGAATGGAGCGTCCTCTGGTTACCAATTTGGGGGTAGATAGCTGAGGCAAGAAAAGCTTGGTCACTTGCCAAACCATATGACCATGGATAAGGACACTGGCTCCTGTGCTTCAGGGGCCTCATCTGCACAGTGGGACGACAGGGGACTGTGTAGGTGAGCTGAGAGGGTGCAGGGCCTGGGCATGCTCCCGCCTGCCCCAAGGCTGTCACCAGCTGTCTTCCACACCCCGAGATAGGCTCCGACCCTCCTCCGATGGGAAGGAAAAGACACATGTCAGTTTGCAACAAAGGACAGTAAAGCATGGATGTGTGTAAGGGCCTTTCTCCAGTTTATTGCCAGGCCACAACCCAATCCTGTCCCATGCTCTCCTCCTCACAGGAAGCAAGGTTAGGGCCAAGCCTGCGGGCTCTCATCAGGCAGCCCCACTGCAGGGTTCAGGGATGGGGGTGTGTGGGCAGCTGTCAGGGAGTCCTGTGCGGTCAGGCCTGCTTCAAATCCAGCACCAGGGCATTCTAGAAGGAGAGAAAGGGCCAGGTACAGGAGGGGTGGGGAGGCACGAGATCACCCAGACACAGGGAAGGGTTGGAGCTGGATCCATGATAAGAAGATAGAAATCAGGGCAGTTTTTACACCAAGGTTGAAGTGGATGCCTGTGTACCCCTGGGGCAGTCCCTTCACTTCTCTGAGCCTCAGTTTTTCCACCTGTTAAATGGGGACAAGCAAACTTATCTCCTGGAGTAGCGAGATGAGATGGGGGTTACTAGCTGCCCTAGATGAATTATCTTAGTGAATCACAACCACAGCTCTGGGAAATCAGTGCCCGTATTTTTATCCCCACTTTAAGCACAGACAAAGGGAGGCATAGAGAGGGTCAAACAATTGTCCAATATGGCAGATCAAGAGAGTAGCGGAGTTAAGGTATCCTTCTGGGGCATCCTTGGCCAAGGAAGATCCCCAGATTTTGAGGGACAGGATCTTGTTCATGGAGTTGGCAAGATTATATTGATGACCACCAGCCCTCCCCAGCCTCATTTCCTTTAGCTGGAGAGAGGTAGGTTCTTGCTCATCACCCACTGGTTGAAAGTGTGACTGACACGCCCTCTCCCAGCCCCTCCCCTCACCTCCACTATGTCCAGCTCAGCCAGGTTGTAGTTGATAGACAGAAGATCTGGGAGTGGGAGCCCCACTTGGAGTACATCTGAGAAATCGAGAAAGCATCATCTTACCCTGACTGTTCTGCAGTTGATTAAGAAGCTTCCTGGAGTGGAGGAGGAAATCGTACAGTGATTAATTCATGATGTCTGCCCAACTGCATAAACAGAGATGTACCCATCTGCCATGTACTTACTCCCAGGTCAAAATCTCATTTGTGATATGAGGTCAATGGTTGGAGTCCAATATGTGGGGTGGGCCTTTGTCTCTGGGCAGGTGATAGTAAGACTACATTGGCCTCAAAGATTCAGTGATGACCATCTACCCCTTTTGGCTTTTCCCCATCTGCAGTCAGTGATGGGGCTTCAAGACCAAGTAAGGGGTCTCCCTTTTTGCTTAAAATGCTTCTTGCACCAGTAAAATGAAGCCTCACCGTTGACCATTGGGGTATAGGCTTCTTGGAGATAATCGGTGATGAAGTTGGTTAATTCTTTTTCCTGGAAGAGAGAAAGAAAGAAAGAAAACATACACATTCCATCCTCCAATCCAGTCGATCCAATAAATCTAATACAACACAATACAATACAATACAATACAATACAATACAATACAATACAATCCATTCTTCCTTCCTCTGGGTAGGCTTGGGGAACACAGCAAAGGGTTTTGGAGATGGTGGACAGGTTGTCCAGCTAGCATCAAAACTGGGGCTCTGGGCCTCTGCTCAGTTCCTGCTCAGGGGACATGTGGGGCCTCAGGCTCTGATGCAGGAGTGGGGAAGTTCAGGAGACAGGAGGTGGTGCTGTAGACCTAACTCCTCCTCCAAAGGAAAACCCAGCAACTTTGAGCAGTTATTTGTCCACCACCCATCTGTGCCTCAGTTCCCCTGACTGTGACAGTAAGGTACAGTAGCACTTATTCACAGGGTCTCTGTGGGGTTTCAACAGGTGCAGCAAAGCACGGGACACAGCACTTGCTGGAGCGGGTTCAGAGTTGGGCTCAAGGCTATAGAGACAGAACAGCTGGCCACGTGATGCCAGTCCAGACCACCACTACCTGTGGCAGTGTTTCAAAAATCAACCAAGGAGATGTCCCAATTCTATCTAGAAACGGGGACTCCAAGAGGTGAAGGGACTTTCCCAAGGTCACAAAGCGAGTCAGGAGCCGCCAGACCTCCAGCTGGGCTTGCTCTGTTCTCCTACCTCCTTGCCAAGGCCTCCTCCCTGGTCTCCCAGAGGAACTGACACAGTCTTGGTCTCAAACCAGACCAGGCAAAACCCCCAGGACACTTACATTGAAGTTGCCAACCGATGAGGACCCCCGGGACAGGCTCAATAATCTGTGGCGGAAGGGTCAGGCGGTGGGTGGGTAGAAACACTGACCTGAGCCAGCAGCCCTGACCCTGGAGAAAGGGGATCTCAAGCATCTCCAACCCCTCCCCGACGCAGGGGTTCCCCCCCATGGCCTTCAGGTGTATGTGAGTCTCGGTTTGCGTGTCCCCTATGATGGGACACTGAGCAGTTGTCTTTCCCGCCCATTCTCTTCCCACTGCTCAAACCTCCAGGCTCTCCTGGATCACGGGAAAAGGCCCTGGAGCAGGAAGCTAAGTGGTGCTTGTGGTGTCAGCCTGGGGCAGGGGGTCCCACCTGTTCAGAGAAGTGGCCAGCTGTAGCCGATTCTGGTGCACTGAGTATTGGATCCTCAGATTGAAGTGCTGGTGTGAGGGGGAAGCAGAGAGAAAGCAGAGGTCCTCACCAGGAACACCACTGCCACAGCAAGGCAGGAGCCCTCCTCTCCATCCTGTCCCCAGACAGCGAACCCAGCAGTCACCACGCTCGGAGCCCACGCTTGTGACTGTTCGTGTCCCGGGCCACAGCAGCACCACCGGATGTACCTGGCACCATGGAGGGTCCCTGCACATACTGTGGTCCTTTGCCTCACTGTGACCCTTGCTTGGGGTGTTCTCCAGGCCTCACCTCCTTGAAATCAGCACTTCCCCTGGCCAGCTCCTTCCCAAACTTCAAGCCACCTCAGCTATCATCTCCTCTGGGAGGTCCTCTGTGATTCCTCAAACAATTTTGTGGTCTCTCAACCTCCCATAGTCCCCTCAGTGAACTCATGCCTGACTGCAGCTGCTAAGAAATGATGTAGGCAGGAAGGAGGGAGTGAGGAAGGAAGGGCCACATCGCGGGGCCATCGTGCGCTGATCTATCCAGCCACTACAGGTGCAAGGGCAGAGCCAAGGGTCAGACAGACAGCGGTGCCCAGGAGGTCAGGCCACACAGCTGAGATGAACTAACAATGCCCCGTCTACTTCCTGGCTCTCACTGAAGACCGCCCCCCAGCTTGGATATCCCCAAGGCCTGGGATGAGTGCGGCAGACCCTACTCACCACCTCCAGGAGGAAGAGGGACACGGGGTGCTTGCCCCGCTGAGCCGCAAACATCTCCAGGGTGCCGTGGAGATGCAGCAGGCTCTTTCCTGACTTCATGGTGACTTTGGGGGACTTATTTATCTTGATCCAGGTCACCAAGGGCTTTGGCTTGGGATACACCTCAGCCACCTACAGAAACCAGAAACTTCACTCAGGGCCTTGGACAGGGGCTTCGTTCAGAATCAAGAGTCCCTCATGAATGTGCTGATTTCTAATTGGACACAGGAAGTATGACATACAGTACTTGTCATGCAGGAAGTACGACAGGGGATGTGCCTCTCAGGAGAGTTTGGCCTTTCTATATCAGACCTGCGAAGTAGCAGTGTGTAAAGGCTGAGCTGTTTCTGTGCTGGACCCTAAGAATACTTTATAGAGAAGCTAGGGTGTTCCATGTGGGACCAGGCACGTGTGGCGTTGAAAAGCTGCTTCCCAAGCTCCTCCCTCCCCTTTGCCTGGACAGCAGGGGAGAGTACAGTGGTCACGGGTTAGCACTCACCTCAGGGAGGAAGTCAGCCAGGGTCTCTGTGGTTTGTGGGGGCAGCTCTCCAATCTGCACAAAGACAAGATTGGGGAAGGAAGCTCCCCACACCCATCTTAACAACCTCTCTGACTGCTGGGCTCCCTCTGAGGCTTCCTCGGTCACTCTACTCTCCATTCCAACTGACCTGGAGAAGGAGCTTCTGGGTAGCCCAGACCAGAGCCTACACCTTCCAGTCAGTGCCTGCAGCTCTCAGTGTGAGCTCGAATGCTGAGAAAATGTGGATGCACGGAAAAGCAGGAAGGCAGAGGGCAAAACTGATAGACGCAGTGGACAAGAGGGGCGACTGGGTGGGTTCGGCGATGGGTGGATAGATGGACAAGGAATGCATAAACAGACGGTAAGTGAATGGGTGAGAGGAAGGATGGACTGGTGAAAGGACAGGCACAGGGGTGGGTGATGAGTGGACGAATGGATGGGTAGGTGGGTGGAGGAAAGGAACGATGAGCAGGAGGATGTGAGGATGGGAAGATGGTGCACTGGGAGGAAGAGATAAAAGGAGAAAGCAGATAAAGGGAGAAGGAACTGATCATCAGTGAGGGAGGGCTACAGAGGTGAAGGCTGAGGGCACCGGGGATGGAATGGGTGGGTGAGCAGGAGCATGAATCATGAAAAGCTGGGCGGGAATACAGGGGTATGGGTGGTGAGCAGCAGGTGCATAAATTCACTTAGTCAACAGTACTGGGCCCTGTTCTAGGTGCTAGGTGGATGGCAGTAAGGGACAGGCATTTGCTGTTTGGAAGGACAAACTGAGCTGTGGTTCTCCGAAGCTGGATGGGTGCATGGGTGGGTGACAACTGGATGAAGGAGGGGATGACGATGGTCTAAGAGATGCAAATGAATGAGCAGTCAGACATCTGCACAGTCAGACATGGGCAATGGACAGCAGGATGGTGGGTGGTGGGTGAAGTCATAAAACTCGAGCCCAGACCCAGACTCCTTCCAGTTCCAGTGCAGCCCACAGCCCCAGGGCACTGTCGTGTGGAGGAAGTAGGCAGGGACTGTCCTAGAAGGTAGAGGCAGATAGGGCAGGCCCCGGGCAGCCCACCCTCTTATCCTGGATTTTCACATCCAAGGACTTCTGCAGCAGGCCCAGCTCTGCCGTGAGGAAGGCAGCTGACAAGAGAAGCTGGGATGAGCCTTCGGCGTAGTCCTCGGGGAACTTGAGGGCCTCCTCAGTGTTGGTCAGCGGGATAGTTTTGCCCGTTTGCTGTTGCACCAGGGGCTGTGGGTGGCCAGGAGGAAGACAGTTGGCTATAAGGGATGGAGGCCAGGTGAGCCTCAGGCCTCCAGACTAACAGGGCTCAAACCAGGCCCCTAGTCAGCAGGTCATTAAATGTTAGAGCCACAGCAGGCTGCCGTGGCCCTCCCAGGCACATGTGGATGACTGAGGCCCAAGAGGATGAGGGCGTCAGTCTAGACCACTGGTGCTCTGACTTTGGCAGTTTGAAGCCCCCATTTACCCAGACAAGGTTTCTACTTTATTCTCAGAAGGCAGAGGAGATGGGTGGCCAAACCAGACCACTGTTAAACCCCGCTGGGAGAAGAGGTCACAAAGGGATGACTTCTTAGGAGATTTTCCCCCACTCCTGGAAGATACGTCTCACCTCACCTCCTGGGGCTCTGGAGACCTGAATGAAGACCCACCTCTGCTTCCAATTCACTGTGGTCCCTAGCCAGGCCCTGCCTCCCCTGAGTGCCAGGGGCCCCACATGGCCCCAGTGACAGGATACAAGTGGGAAAGCCCCTCACTGGAAGAAGCAGTAGCCATGGAGAAGTGTGAGGGTAAAGTTGGCATCCCGAAATCAGCTGGTGGACTCAATATTTATGCTTAAGGCAGAAATCAAGAGACGTCAGGGAACACTGTCATGGAAGGCCTGGCCTCCCAGCCCAACAGCCGATCCAGCCACCTGTCCTGGGAGGCAGCTCCCCACAGCCATGAGCCCAGGCTCCCATCCCCCAGGCCCTGGAACTTACACTAAAGTCTACCTGGACATGGCTAGCTGTTGTGGTCGGTGTGGATGCCAGAGCATATTTGATGGTGCCCATACGGCCCACAGGCATGGGGTCTGTGAAGCAGAGATTCTGTTCAGAGAGGTGCCAACGCCAGGGCAGGCCAGAGAGGCCTTCACTGACCAACTGCTCCCTGATCCTGTGTCTCTCTGTGACTCAAGGCTTCAGCTACAGCATGGAGGCTCTGGGGCCGGCCTGGAAACCACACTGCTCTGTGGGGACACAGCCACACTCTCCAAGGGCATCACAGCATGGACTGAAGCAGAGTGGCGGGCTAGAGCACTGGCTGTCTGACAGATGAGCAAACCAAGGCTCAGAGGAGAGAAGAGACTTTCCAGGTCACCTAGCCAGGGACATGAACCAGGTTTTTCTGTCCCAGCCTCTGGGATATACTTTTTCCCACACTGGGGAGGCCTGTGGACCCCAAAATGACGGAAGCAAAAGGTCTCCTTGGTAAAGGCAACTCAAGTATTTATCACCACAGTTGGTATCGCTCTTCAGGACACGAAGTTTGGGGGGTGCATGCATAATGGCTGCAGTGCTTGGGGTTCTGGGTGTACTGGAGGGAATACTGGGTGGGGAGATAAGAAGGGAGGACCCAGAATCCCTTGGGGCTCAGGCTTTCCCTCTGGGTGGTGGGTTGGGAGCTGCCACTTAAGTGGGCAGTGGGGGTTGGAAGTACAGCCATCCTGCTGTCCCCGCACAGGGGCTGGGGCGGCTGGGCTATGCTCACGGTTCAGGCTGGCCCATCTCTCATTCACATACACCAGGACTGCATCGATGGCTGGACACATCTGGAAGCCAAGGAATCACCAGACTGAGAGGCCTCACTGCTCACAGCCCAGTGGTGCTCTGGGGTGAATAATCTTAAGAGCCTGATGGGATGGACACTGGTGGGGAAACTGAGGCTCAAGTCACACAGAAAGTCAGTGGCACAGTCTGAACTAGGACCCAGATCTCCTGACAACAGCCTGCAAAGTCAGTGAGGTCACATCCTGCAGAGGCTGGTCATCTAAGCAGGGCTGGCAAGCTGGGATATGCGGGCTGCTATCTCCCCGAGCCCATGCTCCTGGAGAAACATAGATGATCACACCACTTCCTGGCACAGAGCTGCTGCTGCCTCTGAAGGCTTCTCAGCCATTATGCACCAATTAAAGCCAGCAGCCAAAGCCACCCTGATGTAAGCAGTTCCAGCCAGGAAGGCCGAGGTCCCATTGAGCCACTCACCAGGCCGGGGAGGACTTTGTGCAGGGTGCTGTCCAGGAACTTGTTGATCACCTTGGGCAGCATGCTAGGCACAGGCACCGGGATGGGCAGATAGCACACCGAGGTCAGGGCATTGGGCAGAGGACACCGCAGTTAAGGAAGCCCCATGCCTTGGGGTAGTGGTGCTGGTTAGGGATGGCAGCATGGACCAGCCCTCCTCCCAGCCCCAGGGCCCTCACTTGCTTGGCAGGTTGGTCTTCACGCTGATCAGGATGATCTCACAGCCCTCACTCTTGAACATGGGGAGTCCGGTCTCCTCATCCTGTAGAAACCGGTCGGTTGCTGTGATGTTCAGGACCACGATGATCTCCATGTTTGCTCCTGTGAAGCTGGAGGTTGAGGCAGGCAGGCATCATGGGCATCTCTACCGCTCTCCCCACCCCTCTTTGCCCACAATCTCGGCAGCTCTGAGAGGGGAGGAAGAGAGGGGACCACCCTCAGACAAAAAAGGGGAGGGGACCTGCCCAAAGCCAACACCCAGCTTTCCCTTCTCCTACTGATCGGGTGAACCCCAGCATAGGCTTCAAACTGCTCAGCTGTCATCTCTACCCCAAAGCCTTTTCTGATGCCCTCTTTCTCTCCTGCTCAACATGTCCCCTCTTCTAGGCCAATTGTCCAGTCTGTGGTTGTGCTTAGTCTGGTTCCCATCAAAATGGGAACCAAGTCTGCATCATCTCAGATCACAGCACCCGGCCAGCACAAAGCAGGTCCACAGTAACTGCGCCCATAAGCAGGAGATATTCTCCTTCCCCGGGCCCTCTTCTGCTATACCCACCTCTTGCCAGTGATGGTCATGCCCGTGGCCACACACTGGAAGATGCCTACTCCAGGTACAAAGTTCAGTGTGATGACAGGTGTGATGACATCTTTGACCTTCATACTGGGAGGGCACAGGCATCCAGTGAAGAGAACCGAGCAGACAAGGACCAGGTCCTTAGTCCCTCCTCCAGCCTCCCAGAGGCCTTGGTAACCCTTCCATGCTCATTACAGGGACCAGCCTGTCTCCTGGGCCCACCATGAAATGAAATAAAAGGCTGGACATGACCCAGTTCATATACAGAAAGCACTCAGCACATGGGAGGCAAGACACATGGCTGACTGTGTGACCTTGACCTGTTCCCTTCCCCTCTGTTGCCTTCAGTTTCCCCACAAATAAAGTGGGGTTTGCTTAGGTCGGGGTGCAAGAGGCATTTCAGGTGCCTCAGCAGAGGCACCAGAGGTGTTTGGGGCAAATCAGTTCTTCATCAAGGCTGGCTGTCCTATCCCACCCACAGGAGGATGTTTTGTAACATTCTGACCACAACCCCCTGGATGCCAGCAGCACTCCCCTGAGAGTGACAAGCAAAATCGTCTCGTTAGGGGCATGATCGGCCCAGCCAAGAGCCGCCAGTCCAGATCCAGGATAAGGAAGATGTGGTACGGACACCACCTGCCTCTCCTGAGCTCTTGGTGGACACTGCTAACTGGTCCTGCTCCTCTCTCCCGCTGAGTCCCACAGTGCCTCAGAGCCTCCCCAACGCAGTCCCACGTGGCACTCACAAAGGAACCAGTTTCCTCCTCCTTCTAGATGGTGGTTGGTGCCTTTCCAGGTCTACTACTGGCAACATTCTCCTGTAATTCCGCTCAAACTCAGCGATCTCATGGTGCATGCAGGGAGTTAGAGGCTGACTTTCCAATGTCAATTCCTTCTCAAATGACCCTCCTTAAGTTCCACGTGGGAGCAAGCACTTGCCCAAGTCACAGCAAGACCACAGCAGGCAAGGAAGAGGCTCCAGGCCCTGTGCCACTGTCACCTGCCTTCTCAGGCCTTGGGCAGAGCATCCCCACCCCACTCCCACCCTATCTCTCCACGCCCCTTCTGCTTACTTGCTGAGGCCCTTGATGGGTTTAACCCCAGGACGTTTCTTCCCTGCCTCTGCTGCCATCTTTTCCAGGATGTGACTCTCCTCCATGGCCCTCTGGACCTCTGGGGGCACAGAGTCAGAGAGAAACTTAGCCAGACTCCCCACTCCGGCCTGTGCGGCACTAATCTCTTGAGCGCCCCAAGCCACTTCCGGTCCCTGTGCCCCACCTGGGCTTGGCAGTGCCAGGGATCTAGAGATGAGTCATGCCCAACCCGGCCCTTCCCCAGCTGAGAGAGTCTCCAGCAATGACATTCAGAAGTGACAGAAGCCCTAACGGAGGTAAGTGCGGACAGCTACAGGAACCATGAGAAGGGTTTAGGGTCAGAAGGGAAGAGCTGGGGAAGTCTGCCAGGAGAAGGCCACATATTGGTCCTTGAAGGAGGAATAGGAATTTTAACCAGGCAGAAAAGAGATAAAGGGGGACCTGCTGGGCAGAGGGCACAGCAAGAACAAGGATGGGGAGAGGACAAAGCGGGAAGCAGGAGGGAAGAGAGAGAAATCCGCTGTGGCTGGAGAGTAGAGAGAACACAGAAACCCATTTGCTGGATGCACAGAACCCCAAACCAGTGCATCCCCCTTCCCTGTGACCTCGGTGCTCCCAAACTGAGCAATCAGGAGCTCATCTGGGGGCCTGTTAAAATGTAGGTTCTAGGCCTGAGGTCCTGCAATGCTGATTGCCCAGGGCTGGAGGCCCCAGCCCCAAATGACATCCTGACAGAAACCCCTCCACTGTCCATAGGTGAATTCCCAGGGAGGGGAAAACACAGAGCTGAATGAACAACCAGTAGTCTTTTATGGCTGGACTTTACTACATTTCTCTTGTGGTCAGCAAGGTAGGGTAGAGATA
Organism: Dinomys branickii; assembly: GCA_004027595.1. NCBI lineage: Eukaryota > Metazoa > Chordata > Mammalia > Rodentia > Dinomyidae > Dinomys > Dinomys branickii. The sequence continues at coordinate 21,184 of PVLD010013339.1, read as the reverse complement.
GAAAATAAACTTTTAAATTTTTAAATCCTCTTCCAGGGAATTTTAATTTCACATTTCATTTTATCCTACCAGGGAAGGACTAGTCACCCTATTTTATATTTATTTACATTTATGGGTGGACAAACAGTGACACAGGGCAGGCGCCTTGCCTGAGGTCACACAGCAAGTGGATGACATAATTGGGATTTCACTCACATGTCACTCCCCCAACTGAGATGTGGCCACCAACTGCTGCGATCAGGGCCCAGGAGGGACACGAAAGCAGGTTTTCCAATTCTGATACTGTCTAGGGGCAGCATTGGGCCTTAATTTCCCCTCTCATAGAATGGGGGGATTGTAGACACATTGTTTATGGGTTTGGTTTGAAGATCATAGGATGCTCAAGGCCCTGCAACACAAGCAGCTCTCCCTCCCACAGCCTGCAACCCCTCCTGCAGGCTCACCATGGTTCATGATGTCCATTCCCAGCCGCAGCAGTGCCCCGGGGTCGGCCTGCACACCAGGAAGCAGGCCGAAGAGCGCCAGACACAGAATCTTCAGCATGGCTCCACCTGCACCCAGCAGCCTGAATTGGTTGCAGCCCACCAGGCCTTTGTCCCCTAGTGTGTCCCAGACCTCAGAGCAGTGGGACCTTAGACACTGTGGGGCCGGGAGCCTTTAGACTCCATCTAGTCAGCCATCAAACATCACTATGCCCTTCTCCTGAGGGACCAAGGACTATCCACATGCAACACGGTGTCTCTGGAGTCAGCCCGCGGTGTGCATCCCCCTTTGGGCCTCAGTTCTCCATGGGCCTGATGCTCTCCGGCCGGCTTGCACTGTGTGTTGGTGAGAGATTCACTCACAGCATTGTCTAGGTTCAGTGCCGGCCAAGCTGGTGCCCAGAGAAGAGCCGCCCCATCCGAATAGGAGCTCCCACTGCAGCAGCCACACACCAACAGTGCCACCACCCCTCCAGTGTGACTGCCTTTCCACATAGAGTCCTAGGTCTCAGTCAGAGCCCTGAAGGTCCCCTGAGACATGGTCTCACCAGCAGGAAAACTGAGGCGCACACAGGTTTTATAGCCAACAAAGAACAAACTCATTCAAGATCGCCATGAGAGTCACGAGATTCACGGTTCCCAAGAAACTCCTCACCACTGGTGCCAGAAAGTCCCCTCCTACTTACCGAGATCTGAAATCCTCCTGCCTAGGGCCGCGTGTGTAGTTCAGGGTCACGCTTTGGCTGGCAGGAACCAAGGAGGGACCTGTGGTGGTCTGGCCTGTGTCAGCCCGGAGGGCAGCCTCCCAGCTGGTCTCTCGTTGGCAGTGAACTCACACCCCAGACCCCATTCCCTGTGGAATGCCTGCCCTCTACCCACTTGTCATCTGCTCATCTCTCAGGACCTATTTCAGCCCTGGCCTCCTCCACCAGGAAGCCTCCCGTTAGATCCCTCTGTCTACCTCTAGCCTTTGCTGTTTTCCCCTCCGCCGCCTCCACCTGCCACATGCTTTTAGGGGGCTCAACCAGTTGTCCTGCTCAGCTCTGAGCTCCTGCAAAGTAAAGCTGGGGTTTCCCTTCCTGATCTCCCCATAGCCTGTTGGACCTGCCACCTTCTTGATCTTCCCTGAGCCTTACACATCTGACAGTCACAATGTTCAGAGCATGCCTATAAGGTGGGCGGCACTAGGGGTATCAGGACATGGATGCAAGCTCTGGACTGCCACTCATTTGCTGTGTGACCTCAGGCAAGTCCCTTCCCCTCTCTGGGCCTCCGTTTTCTCACCTGTAAAATGACACTGCTGGATGAGACTGAGGAATCACAGGCAGGGGAACTGTCCTTACCTTGCTAAACTCACGGAGTTCTGCAGCTGACTGACACTCGCCTCCAACCCTGAAATGAGGAAACTCTTATATTCAGGAGCCTGATTAGCAGCTTGGATAATTAAGGGCTTAATAAGGGCCAGATAATTATCTAGAGGCCCGAAGAACAGGAGTCTGGTGCTCACGTGATACTTCAGATTGTTCCAACGTAAATAGCATGGAGGACAGGGCGCCTGGAAAGTCCACTGGCTGCATAGGGACAGGCACTGGGGAGAGGATGTGGTTGCTTGAGCGGGCATCATGTTTACGCTGTCCCCTCTCCCAGACCCAGCACCTCCTCCGAGGCTGGGCACATGTTAGGCACACGTTCATTCCTGTAGTAAACGTCTGTTGAGTACTGCTGGGTGCCAGCTCTGTGCAGAGTCCTGGGGTGACCACAGGGGGCTAAGGCACATGGGGCTCTTACCTTCGGAGGGCTCCTGGAGCCCACAGGGCAAGAGGGAGCCGAGACAGGTAGGAGCTGCTCAGCCAGCAGCTATGTTACCCTGATTAGCAGCCTGGATAATCAGGAAGCTGTGTTACCCTGGAGACCCTGGAGTGGGCAGGGTGTTCGTGCTGGAGCGGGCAGGCAGAGCCAGCTCCCAAGACAGGGAAAAGGGCGTGACTGGGTCCAGGGTCCTGTCCATGAGTCTCCTCTGCAGGGTCACGAGAGTTGCTGGCCAGGCCGGGCATGCTCAGAGCACCTTCTGGGAGAATTGCAGGGGTGTGGAAAATGCCAGCTAGGGAGTGTTTCTCTCAAGATCCCCACCTGCGAGGCCATGAAAGTAGAGATGATTCCAGGGTCACAGGATGAGCCAGCTGCAGAGCTGGAGTTCTCTTGGGTCGTGGGGTACAGCTTTGTTCCTCTGGAGCTCCTTGGGAAGCAGGCTCAGGGCACCTCGAGGGCCTTTGGTGAGCAATTTTAGGGCGCCTTCCTGAGGTCACACTGCACAGATGAAGTCAACTGCGACAGAGCAAGATCAGCCCCCAGGCAGCCGGGCTGCCTGTGCCAGAGCTGGCGTAGCCGTCCGCAGGTAGCATCTTTTTACCCCTGCTGACCCACCCCATGGACAGGACAGGCCTCACTGCCTCCTACCGCCACAGATCCACCCGTGCGCTTCGGCCTCCAGCGCCTGCCCTTCTCACTGTCCCTCAGGCCACCTTGGGTACTAGAGAGGGGTAAGGATAGGGACATGAGTAGGGAAGAAGGGGGAAGCACAGGGATCTGAGCCTCTGTCCCAGTCACTGCCCCCAGAAGCTGTGCGGCCTTGGACAACCTCCCACTCCTTGGGTCTCCCCTTTATCTTCTAACTCTGTGGTGCAGGTGATAAGAGCAATAACAGGCTCCACATACCACGCATTTGGGCCAGGCCTGTGGGGTCTGTCTGTCACACATGGCCTCTGTAATCCGCAAGACTACGGGTGAGATGGGTGCTTGGAAGCTTCCCCCTTTCATACAGATAGAGAAGCTGGGGCTTGAGCCGCTTACTCAATTCACACAGCAAAGGAGCGGCACAGCAGGGGGTGAGTGTGGGTGTAAGGGACTCTGGAGCTCAGCCGAGACCTGCAAGGTCACCCAGTGGGTTTCTGCTGGCCTCTGTGGCCTCCCTTCCCCTGTAGGGGCCACCAGGTCCCTTATCACACCCTCCTGGACACTGCTCCAACATGCCATCCTTCTAGGAGTAGTGGAGGAGTCCCTCACCCCACCGCACCCCACCCTCAAACACTGACCATGGGCCAGTGCCAAAGCTCAGTGTCATCTTGTCCCTTCCCCTTAGGCCCCTTGGGAACCCAGCAAGCGTGACTCCAAGCCTGGGAGCCGTCTCTTTCCCCAGCACGAGGCTTTCCACGTGGCCTCAGCAGACATGTGGAAGCAGCTGTCCCACAATGCACTTATTATGCTCTTGCTGTGTGCTGGGCTCTGGGAAGGGTCAGAGAGGAGATCAGGTGGTAAAGAAGGCACAGTCGCCATTATTCACAGGACTGAATGGAAGGGCATCGGCGTGGCCAGAGGCGCTTGGAGGCTGAAGGGAGAACACTGCCAGACCCCACTGCTGTGGCCAGAGGAGCCCACATAAGAGCTGGTGCCAAGGGAAAGGGCTCTGGTGAGGACAGCGCAAGGGCACAGCCCTTGGGAGGAGATGAGCAGAGCCACGTTCAAGGCTAAGAGTGGCTCACAAAGTGAACCGGTGAGATATTTGTCAATGAGCCAGACGAGGAAGGCGTTGGCCTTTCACGCTCTGCTCCAGTGTCACATAGCAGTCAGTTGCCTCTCTGCTGGGAATGTGCCCATCCACGTGCATTCCATGACAAGCTGGACTTCTCCTTTAAAGGGAGCGTAACACGAACTTTTCATAGCAGAGGCACTAGTGGCATGACACACGAGGACGTCACCCCTTCCATAGCTCTCAAAGCCGGGTAAGTTGGTGACGTGGGTGTGAGAACATGAAGCGATACCTTCCCAACCATGGGCTGGAAACTCCAACTTTCTGCCACCCTGTGGCCTTAGCCTAGGCAGAGCCCCTCTGCTGGCCTCTGGGAACAGAAGCCAGGAACCCCTCCCATGCTCACACCCCTCCGACCTGTCCACTTTAGAAACCACCCACCCACACCAGTGCCCAGACCATCTCTAAGTACCCTATGTGACCCTCACCACAGTTACCTGCAGCCCACAGGGCCACTACCCTCACCCTTGGCCCCAGCTGTCTGCAGGTGGCTCCAAGGGTCTCAGCTGCGCAGCAATTCCAGGCCAGCCCAGCAGCCATCTCTGCTCTCCGCAGATGTCTGCTGTCTATATGGCTGTCCTTACTTGGCCACTTGCCCTCAGCCCTGGAATGCCACACAGAGGACTTTCCTCTGCCTCACAGTTTTGCTCTGGCCAGAGTCGCTAAGTCTTCAGGGTTCCAGCCTGGGTGACTTCCCTCTCCTTCTTGGGCTCAGGCAGCTACCCCGACCTGTCCCTCTCAGCAGCCAGTGTCCAGCAGTCATATGACTGAAGGGCTGGGTAGTGCCCTTTAGGGATAGGGATGGCCCTATTCAGGGAGGTCACAGGCTTCCTTCTGGGCAGCGAAGGTGACTCAAACATTTTTATTCTCTCTTCTTCAAAGAACATATAGTACTAGGCCCATCATGGATACAGACTGGCAGGTTGGGAAAAATTGGCTGAATATAAGCTGTGACCAAAACCTACCATGAACACATAAATTTTTAAAAATTTATCATAATAAAAGGCGCATTGCCATTAACCTCCTTCAAACTACTTCCTCTGGCCCGAAGCACACCTATTTCATCACGCCTGCAGTGTCATGAAGCAGTGCGGAAGTCTTTCCCCATGAGGGTCTTCAGTTGGGCTGTTGCAGCTGCCTTGATGTCATGAATCAACACAAAATGTTTACTTTTCGTGGTCTTTTTGACTTTGGGAAAGAGCCAGAAGTTACATGGTGTCAGATCTGGTGGATAAAGTGGATGAGGACACACTATGACTGTGACGGTGACCCTTTCAGAAACCAAGAGTCCAAACTACAACCCCAAACCCACTTGTTTATCATGAAGAGTCAACACTGCAATTAAACCTAAATGCTCAACTGCCGAGGTGATGCTCGGGTGACTTGGGTCACTGGGGTGACGTGGATAGTGTGCTGACAGAGAGGACTCTGGATGCCTGCTGTGGCATCTGGGCCATAGCTTCGCCACCACTACTCTGCAATGTTTTCTTGAGCTTCCGTGAAAGGTTGGCTGGCATTTAGCAGCAGCATTCACCTATTTTTTCAATCATACTTCATAAAGATACTCACAAAAGAACACTTTCAGAACAGCTTCAGAAAGTGGCAGGACCAATGGGCGAATTGTGTTCAAAGTGAAGGGAATTATTTTGAGGGGAATTAGGCAATATGTCTTTTAATGTAATAATTTTTAAAATTTAAACATTCACAGTATATTTTTATCACTCCTGGAAAGTGGGTATATGTACATATGACTACAAGAATGGGCGGATGGATGGATGGATGGATGGATGACAGGATTAGATGAAAAGTTTAGTTAATAGGTGGATGGATAGAAGGATGGATGGGTGATGATGAATAGGGGGATAACTGGACAAATGGACAAATGGGTGGAAGAATATATGATATGTGGGTAGATGAATTGGTAAGGCTGGCTGGCTGGAGGGATGGGTGAGAGGATAGAGGGATGCATGCGTGATAGATGAATAGAAGACTGCTAGAAGGAAGGGAGGAAAGATCTATGCATGGATGGAGGAATAGAAGAAAGCAAGAATGGATGAATGGAAGAATGGATAGAAAAGTAAGTTTTTGGACTGGTGGATGGATGGATAGATGGATATGCGAACAGATAAATGATGATTGGAATGGGTGGATAGATAGATGGGTGAAAGATGGGTGGACGGGTACACAGAGGGGTGGGGTGGATGGATTAATGGATGGAATAGATGGATGGATAAATTAATGTGATGAATAGATGAATGGAGGATGAATGAATGGATGGATGGAAAGAAGCAAGAAAGGAGGGGTGGAAAGGTGAGTGGATATGTGGTTGGTTGAATGAATGACAGGAGGTAGGGAGGGATAGATGGATGGATGGATAGGCGGATGGATGGGTGTGTGGGAGAGAGATAAATTAGGTGGATGGATGGAGAGAATGTACGAGATAAGAGCACAGATGATGGATGCAATGGATGCATGGATAGAATGGCTCGTGGACAAATGGATGAAAGGTTGCATGGATGGATGGTTTTGATGGATTAATGAGTAAGTGGGATGATGGACAGATGGACAGATGGGTAGACAGGTCGATTGGTGGGATGAATGGATGGACAAACTGATGAATGGAAGAGTGGATAAGATGAGCTTATGAATGGATAGATGGGTGGGATGAACAGATAGATGGACAGATGGATGAGATGAATAGAAGGACATATGAATGGATGGATGATGGGGTGGATGAGTGAACAGGTAGGATGAATGGGTGGATAGATGGATGGGATGATTAAGATGAGCTGGTGGATGGAAGGATACAATAAATGGAAGGATAGATTGGAGGGATGGATGGATGGGATTAATGAATGAAGGTGGGTGGATGGATGGATGACAGAATTTGAAAGAATGTTGGATTATATGTCAATGAGAAAAGGTGATAAGAAATTAACAATGGTTGTTGCATTACATATTGTTATCTTCAAATTGGTTACTCAGATAAACAAATATAGGCAGGTAAGAATGATCAAACAATTAAATATCAACTGTTCCTTCCAAGAAAGCAACAGAAATTAGTAGTACAGTTACCTTAGCTATCTTGTGTGTGTATATATATTTTCCTTCTTTCTTTTTTTTTCTCTTTTCCCTCATCCCAGTCATCCGCTCCTTTTGAGCAGTTTTTTTCCCTTTTGTTGAAGATAACAATACGTAATATAACAACCATTTTCAATTCCTAACATCTTGTTTTGGAATCCTGTATTGTTTTTACTGTTTTTGTATTGTTTTGTTTTCATCTTCATTGTTGTTATTTTGATATTGGTTTTTTTCTCTTTAAAATAAAAAAATATGTCATTGAGTGGTTTGATGGAAAGATAGATGGATGACCAGATGGACAAAGGGGTGGATGTGTACATGGCTGGGCAAATGGATGGAAGAATATGTTCTAGATGGGTATGTGCTTGAAGAAAGGAAGGACAGATGCTTGCATGGATAGATGGGTTAGTAGGTAGATAAACAGATTACTGGACTGCTGGATGGTTGGATGGATGCTACAAATTGAGCTCATACCATTTTTCTATGTTATTAACTTTCCTTTATGAGCTGGGATGTGTCTTAGATATTTTGTCTCTCCTGTACAGCAGACTACATAGTTTAGGACTGATCCTATACTAAGCCCTAATAAAGGCAATATTAAGGAATTAATTAAGCAGCCAAATAAAATAAAAATCATACTTTCCTGAGCAAGATCATGAAGGTAAATTTTTTTTCAGTAATGATGATTGACCTTAGGCCCCTTGAACTGAGCTATATCCCCAAACCTTTTTATTTATTTTTATTTTTATTTTTATTTTTATTTTTATTTTTTGAGACAGCTTCTCATGAAATCACTATGCTGCTCAGGCTAGGCTTGAACTTTCAATCCTCCTGCTTCAGCCTCCTAGAGCAGCGAGCCACCATGCCTGGCTATGAGGGTGGATTTTATGTTTAGGTCCTTCACTTTCTCAGCAACACACCTATCTCCTGTCATCAACACTCTGGGCTGAGTGAATCCAGCTCCCTGGGCTTGTCACACTAGAGATTTTAGGGATGGACCTGTGACACTCAGAGAGAAAGCAGCTAGTTCTATGCTGGACCAAATAGTTCCTTTACTGTGGTGGTAACTGAGGCACTTTCTACTCTTGCAAGGAAACACAAAAAGAAAATGATCCACATATTTAGGCAGGAAGGAAGCCTACCCTTGGCTGAAACGTTAGCTCTGCGAGGGGAGAAAATCACACTCTGGTCACATCCCTTGCTGTTCCCTAGGCCACACTGTTGTGAGTGACCCACTGGGTCTCAGGGCTCAGTAGCCAGACCTGTGTGGTGAGGCCAGAGAGCAGAGACCCAAGCAGCAGAAGAAAAACCATGTTCATCACCAGAGAAATCCACAGATAGAGAGGTTGCCTGCACAGCCCAGCCGCTCCTCCTCATCTGATGTGTGTGACTTGGGGACCAAGTCCAAAAGGGGTTGCTGGTGCACAGAAAAGGAACTGGACATCTTATGTCTGGATTCTAGGAAGGTCACAGTCTTGGGGACCAGCTGCCCTCCAGCCCTGGGACTCAGTGCCTTCCTCCCCTCACCGGGCCTTAGTTTCCGCATTTACAGGATGGCTCTCCAGACCCTGCCTTCCGGACTCACGAGGGCCTTACAAGATGGGACATGGCACCAGGCAGAGGGCGCTGCACCTAAAGAACAGCATGGTGCCCTCAACCATCCACTTGTCCCCGTTGCTCGCCAGGATGATCTTTCAAAGATGAGCTCCCTGGGCACAAAGGCAGCAGAGGCAGAGTGTGGGTAAGGAGGATATGTGCTCATCTTCCCCCTCTCCCGGGGACAAAGAGGACGTAAGGGAAGCACAGAGAGCTGGCCTCAGGTACACACAGTTTCCTGGGTTTGGCTGGAACTTGCAGCTCAGGGGATGTTTAATGTAGGAGAGAGGTCTGGATAACTTGGAGGAGCAAGCTTTTCGCTCAGGCGGGGTGGAGAGTAGAGGAGGGCGGGGAGTGAGGGGAGGAGAAGGTAGGGAAGAACCAACGAGGAGGGGGTGCAGGAGAGAGATCCAGGTACTCGGAAGATTAGACAGCCCAGCCAGTTTGCTGACTATGATGCCTGTATCTTTGCCTCAGTTTCCCCAGTGCTTTGAAGGCAGAAGTCTCCTGAGCAGCAAGGCTGGCTCTCCCGCAGCCCTCTCAGTGGCCCTGCGTCAGCGCTGGTAGAAGAGTCCGCTGGATATCACAACATATCCCTGAAAGATGAAAAGAACCATAAACCAGGTCAGAGGCCTCTGAGGACAGGAGGAGCCCGGTTGCTCCCGGCCCGGTTCTGAGTTCATTCTGCATTCTCTCTAGGCCTATTTCCTGCTTCATCACTGTCGGGGGAGGTTTAACAGCAGGCACCTCGAGAGCCTACAGAAAGGATGCAGAGAGCCCTTGGGAAGTACACTCAGCAGCAGTTCTGTGCTTGGGCATCGTCGTCACTGCCATAGGACCAGGAGTCCAGAACCACAGGGCGTCTTCTCCAACTCCAAGTGCCCTGTGCAGCCTGGCTGCCCCCTCCTTTTACACTGCCCTACAGAAACATTCTACAGGGTTGACATTTATTCATTCGTTTGACGAATAGTCACTAAGCCTCAACTACCTACTAAGCCCTGACAGGTGGCAGGGTCTCAGGAAAGAACAAGCTAGACTTAGACCCAGTCCCTGCCCACAGGTAGCTCAGAGTCTAGGGCTAAATCTTACAGTGGGATGGCCATTAGCCATGTGTGAGTATGGAACTTAATTAAAATTTTAAAAAAACATATAGCCCTCAGTTGCATGGTCCATGCTCCACGTACTCAGTAGCCACAAGTACCTGTGGCTGCTGCTGTGGATAAGGCAAATTTCCATCACTAAAGAACACTGTTGGACAGCCCTGGTTAAAGGACCTATGACTTCTGACCCTGTTGCTGGACTTGTGAGTACCCGCAGGTATCAACCACAAAGGGAAGTCTTAGGGCAAACCCCACTGATTGACGTGCGTCCTCTGGGTGCTAAGGGCTCCTTCTTATGGGAGAGGGTCACCCGAGGCTTTGGGACCACGATTCTTAAGGAGCAAGGTCCTCCTGTCAGGGAAACCATGTGACATCTGTCCTGCACAGGCCTTCTGAGGGAATTTCTTTTTATTCCCCATGTGAGACAGAAAAAAACTGTAGGGCTTCTCCCTGGGCTGGGTTGTGGTTGAATTTCACTCTAGACCCACAAGTTCAAATATAGGGACAGGGGCTGGGGATATAGCTCAGTGGAATAAGCGTCTGCCTAGCAAGCGCAGGGTCCTGAGTTCGATCCCCAGTACTGCCAAAAAAACAAAAAAGTGACAAATATAGGGACAATAATTTTAGAAGGTTCAGAAAACTCCTTTCATCCATGCAGCCCACAAGAGATTGTCTACAAGGCCAGAAGGAGCACCTCTCATCCACCCCAGACACCAAAGGATACAGAATTGCGGGATAATGGAAGGTCCAAAGCCCCTGGTGCAATATTGCATGAGGACCAGAGGAAGGAAAAACCTTGCCCTGCTGGGTCTTTCAACGTCCTGAATCTTCCATCTCATTACAGTTAAGATGCATGGTGTGGTCTTAGCAGGAGCAGGATTCACACCCAAGTCCGGCTGATCCCAATGCACCATCATGTGCCCTAGGGGTGACCCTTGCCTTGCCAGAGGATGCCTGATGACCCCTCCCAAGGCTCTTACCTCATACACAAAGACCTCAGGGTTGGTGTAGTAGAGGTTAACCACACTGGGGAGGGTGATTCCCATGCCCAGGAGAGCTGCAGGTGAGGACAGAGAAATCAAGTTCAGTGGGAAGTGAGACCAAACCATCCCTGGAGCCAGCCCCATGCCGAGTCCTCATGGGCATCATGGAATCCAGAAGGTAGGTGCCAGTGTGATGGTGCCCATTATACAGAAGGGAAAACTGAGGCTTAGAGAGGGAAAGGAACTTAGTGAAGATCACACAGCTGTGTGCCAAATGCCCTTATGCCAGCTGGCCCATAGGCCACCTCTTAACCTCGGACCCCGGGAGATGAGCAGAGGCAGAGGCAGCATGGAGAGGGTATGGGGTCAGGAGGGGCCAGGCGGCCCGGTTTGGGGGAGCAACACTCACCATTGAGGTGATCCAGCAGTGGCTTCTCGAACAGGGTTCCCACAAGTGTGTGCACCTGCTCCACCTTTGGCCACAGGCCCAGGACGGCCGGCCCATGAAAGAGACAGACAGTTAGGTGCACACATAGACAGACAGATGGACATACAGGCAGAGAGGCACAGGTAGAGGGTGCAGGCAGTTCATCCCCTTCTTGGATTTAAGTGGAGCCCAGCTACACCACAACCTAGGTCAGCCTCGGAGGACAGTGCACGCCCAGGGAGAGCCTAAGAGGTGAATCCTGATTGGCTGACACCATGTGACCAAAGACTGATGGACAAACCTGATTGGCTGACATACAGTGTGACCAAGAGGTGGGCTGGTTAGCAGAACCTTTGACATCAGATTGACAGGTAAAGGGCTATGGCATATTGCCCAACAGACCAACCTACAAATGGACACATAGTAGCCGGGACCTAACTCCATGACATGACTGAAGGGTCAGCCCACACGGTCTGAATTGTCCCACTGACCAGTGAACTCAGGCTGAGGGGTTGGGCTGCCAGGTCACCAACCGCCAGGCAGTGTGTGGGCAGGAGGGCTGCAACAAGTGTCTTGCCAGAAGGAAAAGCCAGCTGACTATGCGCAGCACTGGAAAGTCGGACTGTGGGATACAGGTTGACACCTGCAACGCATCCACACACACCCAGCCCACAGCAGCCCTGGAGACCCAGCCTCACTCACATCAATGAAGCCCACATTGGAGGCAGCCACCACAAGCTGGATGTCCCTGAAAGAGAAGTGGCGGCCTGTACACCAAACTGCCAGCTGTATCCTGTGACCTGGGGCGAGGAGCAGTCTTTGCACAGAGGACCAACTGAGGCTGCAAGATCCTGGCTTACCCCAGCACAGATGTGGTACCCCGGAGCTTCACCTTGGACACCGAGAGCTGTAGGCTCAGGTTCACCGCCTGGACACACAGAAAGTTCAGGATCGCAGGGCACCCACCTCCACTCTCACAGGCACAGGTGTTTGGGGAACACCTTAGATGCCAGGCTCAATGCAGTGTGAAGAATGCAGACAAGGTCCCTGCCCTCCAAACCCACCACCAGCCAGGGGGGTAGGCAAGCAATAACCAAAGCAACCAGCAACCACCTTTTCAGAGACTGGGGGAGCCGGGAAGGCAGAGTGGCATGGAAAGGGTTGAGGAGGACACTCTCACTCCAGGGGTGGGAGTGTCCAGGAAGGCTTCCCAGAGGAAGGCTATGACATTTAAGCTGGAAACTGAAAGATGAGAATGAGCCAGCCGTGCCAAGAGTCAAGGAAAAGAGCCCTAGGCAAAAGGTTCAGCATAGGCAAAGGTCCTGAGACAGGAATGTCCTGCCCAGGTCAAGACACTAGGAGATCAGTGTGGGAGGCCAATGTGTCGGGGAGGGCATGAGCTCTCCTCTGAGGGTCAGCCCCCTCCCAGCCAGCCCCACCAAGACCCTCGCTCACCACCTCCAGGGAGAAGAGGGACTGGAAAGCCGAGTTAGAGGACATAGCCAGGACTTCCACAAAGGGCTGCAGCTGCAGTGTGGCATTGTGGGTATGGAATGTGATCACAGGTGTGGCGCCCAGCTGTACCTTGAGCACCAGGGGCATGGGGTTTGGAAACTGGCGGGCCACCTGGGGAGACAGATAAAGGGAGAGAAGATGCTGCGGGGCCCACTGCACAAGGACACACAGGCTGCGCATCCAGCTACCTTAGCACTGCACGTGACTTGGCACAGAGGTGGGTCCAGCCCAGGCCCCCGGAGCAGACAAGGGTCACCCGTCCCCCAGGAGGAGCTCCCTTAGCTGAGTATTGAAGGCAGTAGGGACAGAAGGAAAAAGGACACACAGACAGAGGGAAGCTGGGCAGGGGCAGAGTGGAGAAAGTGTGAGGTCTGTGCAGAGGGAGGGGCTGTCCTAGAGCCCAGGGAGCAGATCTAAGTGCAGATGCAAAACCCCACACAGGGCAGATATGACATACACAGCCTGGAGACCCCAATCCTGCATCTCAGTACCCGGAATGGCCAGCAGTGTCACCAACCTCAGGGATGAGCCGGCCCAGTGCAGAGGTGTTCAGTGGGTTGTCATCCGAATTCTGAAATCAGCCCCCACCACATCATGTTTACAGCCAGTCGTCCCCCTGCCAGGCCACCACTCACCCCTCACCACCAGGAGTCCCGCTCACAGACCCCACTTCGCCCCATGGCCCTGCACTCTAGCTGCTCCATCTGCCGTGATTTGGCATGTGTAGGGTGTCCTGGGGCTAGACCCCAGCGTGCTCCTGTACCACGCATCCTGGGCAGCAGGCCGAGCCTCACCAGCTCCCCTGTCACATCCAGATTGAGGGCGCCAGCCTTCTGCAGCAGCAGCAGGACACAGTCGAACAGTTGCTGGGAGAGGCCCACAGTCGCCATGGCACCCTTGGTGCCCGCAGGCCAGGGTAACATGAAGGAGGCAGTGTCCAGGGGCAGGACAATGGGCTGACCCAGCAGGAAGAGGACAGCCTATGGGAAGAGACAAGATCTCAAGAAGGGGTGGCCCCATAACCAAACCTGCCACCCATTCCCAAAATGCCAAATGCCAAGTAGCTGTGGCATTGCCTGTGTGCCACACTGTCCCTGGAATGCAGCTCCTTAACTGCTTTGCTCCTTAGGAATTTTGTGGGACACCATGGACCCAGAAGCCCACAGCACCCAGCTCTGGGCTAACAAGGAAGCGCTTACATTGACATCCAAGGCAATGTAGTCACCAGTGATGACGGGCTTGCTGGCCATGGAGTAGCGAATCTGGGACTCAGGACCCACAGGGCTAAGGCCTTAATAAAACCAGCATGGAGAAGAAAAATGGCATACTCTGTGGTACCCCCCAGCACCTTTTCTATCCAGAAGACTAGATTACCTGACCACCTGCAGCAGCCAGAGGTAGGCAAGGCCCCTAGGGAGCACGCCGACATGACAAAGTTCACACTTCCAAGATTCAGCCACAGGGTGCAGCCTGGTGGCTCTTAGTTGAAACATAATTCTAACAAGTATGTGCCCTGCCCTTCCCCTCAGTGGAAGGCTCATTGCTCCAAATCAGAAGGAAGGAAGCTCAATCCAAGCAGAAATACTCCTGACAGAGGCAAAACGGAAGAACAGAGAAAGAAAAGCACTCATGCTGCTTAGGTCCTGACATGTGACTGAGATCGTCTCATTCAATCACTACAGCTCACCACAACCGTGCAGCTCCTTCATACACACACACACACACACACATACACACACACACACACACACACACACACACACACACACAAACACAAGGTTCAGTCTTGTCCAGGATTGTGAACCCTGTCAGTCTGAACTCAAATCTGTGGCCTCTGAGCTAAGAATACTCGAGGCATGGAAGGTCCCACCTGGGGAGGTTGCGAAGCTGAGCCTCTGTGAGAACCTCATCCCTGGATGTGGTTGCAGCATGGCCAGCCAAGGTACAGCCCCAGTGACCGAGGATGTCTGTGCACACGTGTGCATATATGTATGTGTATATTTAATATGCCATTTGTTATTATAATATAATTATAATATGGCAGTTATTAAGTATCTATTATGTGTCTATGCAGCTTATATAGTTGACTTCATTTATATAAGCTATATAAAATAGACATATAAGTATAAATATATTTAATATTTCATATGTAAGTATATGACATATATAAGTACATATTTACAAATACATAAGCATATCTAACTCCATTCAGATTTGTGTTTTTCTATTTTCTAATCTGAATTTAATTTTATTTTCTCTAATTTTTTAGAATTTTATGATTATAAAAGCAACATAACATGGTTCCCTTTGTACAGGTCAGTAGTTGGGGCAGCGGGAAGGGCAACCTGAAGGGACTTGGGGTCTGGTGGGAGGGTCTGGGTCTTGAGGGGGTGATGGGACTCTGTTCACCAAAACTCAGAGAACCGTGCAGAAGGGGTGAATTGCTCCGTGATTAAAAAAATGAAAAAATTCAAATTTAAAAATAATAATACATATTCATGATGAACACTTAGAAAATATCTTTAAAATGGAAAACATAGCCCAGAATCTCAACTGTATTTTGTTAAATATATCCTTATGCAAGTGTGAACTTCTCTTTCTCCCCGTCTTCACCCGCCTCCTCTCACAGGAGTGAAGCTACACAGTTTTCTGTCCTCTTTTTTTCTTGAGCATGTGGTTTTAGAGCTTAGCTAAGAACACAGGTTCTAAGGGCAGGCTGTCCTCAATTTCTTCATCTGTTAAATTGGGCTGGTCATGCTCAGTGTTAGCTGGTACTTCTCATAGGTACTTCACCAAGCAGGCATGCACACACATGCTCAAGCACATGCATACACATATGCACACGCAGGCAGCAAGAGCCCGGCACTGCCTATCCCCGCAGATAGATTCTTCCCCCAGACACGTCCTGCAGGGAGGGCCCTTGAGGCAGCACGCGGTGGTCACACACTGCCACCTGGGTCTCCGGGCCCTCCCTTCCTCCCCACCACCTTCAGTCTGTGCATGACCTGGACCTGGCGCCCAGAGGGGTTGCTCATGCCCCCTCCTGGAGACGCTTGAAGAACCACATCTGTCATCTTTCTTCCTACCAACCCAAAGTCCAGCACTTAACTAAATGCACACAGCTGCTTCCTGGGCCCAGAGCTGTGCGGAGCACCTGACAGGAAGAGTCGTGTTTTATCCTCACAGCCATCTTGGCAGGGAGGTTCTATTGCATCCTCGTTTCACAAAGGCGGAAACAGACCCAGAAAGGTTGAGTGACAGAGCCTAAGTCACACTGCCAAGAACCCAGCCAGTTGCCTGGCTCCAGGGCAAGCATGGCTCAGACTCAGTATGGCATGTCCTCTATACTGAATTAACAGTTTTGTCTAAATCTACTTCCTTTTTCCCAAATTAATTGCAAAATAAAACTTTTTATCACTGTGGGGAATCAGAAATCAGCACTAATAGTTACAAAATCCCCAGGTAGACTGGATGGCTGTGTATCTTTTCTAAAATTGCCTCAAAATAAACATATAATCACCCAGTTAAAGAAGGAATATCCCTATACAAGACTTTCACATGACATCCCAGGCATGAGCCCCAGACCCTAAGCATGATCCAGAACACCTCCAGTGACAAACATGCTGTCACACACCCTGACTCCCTCAGGGGTAAAGGGAGCAGAAAGACTGCCAAGGGTCCGTTAAGACTATAAGCCCTTCCAGCTATAAGAATCTGGCTTCTTAAATCCCTCAATTCCAAAAGTGTGAATGATTCCAGATTCTACAATTTGATGGTGCCAAGATTCTCCAGTATTAAGATTCATCATCTAAAGGCTTGATATGATTTTAAGTTTTGGATGATTTGACCTAAACTATGCAGATTCTAGAATCAAAAACTTGGTTCTAGAATTTGGAGGTTCCCAGATTCCTTGCATAATTGTGCAGTATGGGGAGCCCACAATGTAGGCATCCTATGATTGACCTCCCAGAGGTCAGCCCTGACAAAGAAGGGGTTTCTGCACGGTCATGGGGGCACCCCAGCCCTCCCTACCCCTCTTGGTCCAGTCTTACCAATCAAGGTGCCCAGGTGGACATTGAGGCCTTGCACCAGGTTGGAGATGCGCAGGCACACCTGTGCAGGACAGAGGAGGCTGTGCTCAGGGGCCCTCAGAGCTGGTTGGGAGAGGCTGCAGGGGGCCAGGGTCCCTGCAGAGGCCTCCCCGGGCTGGCACTCCAAGCCTGGGTGCCTTACTTCTTCCTCCACCAAGAGGGCCTCTCCCAGCACCTCCCCTAGGCCCAAAGACTGGTGAGGACACTGCAGGCCCACAGGCATGGAGGAAAGACTGTCACATTGGCCACTGCCAGGCTGAGCAACTGAGGCGGGGACCCTGATGCTGCAGGGTGCAGAGAGCCAGCTGCTTCAAGAGTGGGGTCCAGATGGCAAGTAGTGACCAGGGAGCCATGTCAGCCAAGCTGTGTGTGCCAGCCAGGGGAATGGAGATTTTCTGGGCACAGAGAGGAGCCAGAGAGGCATCCTGAGCCCTGCCCAGCACAACAGAAGATGGGCATAGAGAAGAGACTGCAAGGGGAACACTCACAGCCTGGGCCAGGTGAGGCCAAGGAGGGGAAGGACAGGGTCTTCCCCGCCTGCCTGCAGCCTCTTGCCCCGGAGGGCCTACGAGGGCAGCAGGAGACCACAGGGAGAGGCTATGGCAATGCACAAGGCCAAGCACCGCCTGCAGCGCTGCCAGGACAAGCTGCTGCCCACAGCCCTCCAGCCTTGGGCCCCTGCCTTGGTGGGTGGGGTGGCATACAGTGGGCTAACTTTGTCTCTGCCACTGCCCCTTCCAGGGAGATGGGGGGATGGGACAGGACAAGGAGGGAAGACCAGCTCTCCTTAGGTGGTGGGGCCCTGGCCCGAGGGACAGCATCTCTCACCAGGTCAGCCACATGCAGATAACAATAGGAACTAAAATTATCTGCAATAATCTCAGCAGCACATGCTCTTCAGGACATTGATCTGAACTCCTCTTGGATAGTAGAGTCCAACCCTTCCCCCACAGCCTGTGGAGGGACCCAGATTCCTACTCACTGGTGATGTCAGACCAAAAGCAGCCACAGCACACAGCTGGGTGGGGGTCAAGATCAAACCCAGCCAAATCTGGCCCCGTGCCATGCCCTTGCCACTCCTGCCTTGTCTGCCCTGAAAGCACGGGCCCTACCCTCTAGCAGGGAACCCAGGAGCTGCCCCAAGAGGTCAAATCTCCCTCCCCTTTGGAGGGCTTCTCCAGCCCTGTCTGGACTGTGGCATCAGTCTCTTCCCTGTCCTCGTGGGGAGACTGGAGCCCCCATTAAGAGCCTTCTGTTTAAAAAAAAAAAAAGTCCCAGGGTAGGTGTGTAGTACAGTGGTAGAACACATGCTTTGCACACATGAGCCCTTGGGCTGGAGCCCAGCATTGCACACACACAGAAAATCCCAACTGACCCTCTTCCCATGAATGAAACTCCACCATTTGCTCCCCACACCTTCCAAGGTCAGCAATGACCCCCTCTAGGGTCATCCGCTGGAAGCTCTTTACCTTGTTGCTCAGGATGGCTTTAACATGCTTCTGCACCAGAACCAGCAGCGCAGGGGAAGTGCTAAGGAAGAGATGCACAAAGGGCCCTGAGTCCCAGGCCTGGTTCCCAGCAGGGCTGCAAGGCTGGGGCAGGAACCTCTATTCTCAGCCAGGAACCTAGCACCTCCCACCTGGGGACCCCCTGTGTGCCCGATGGTGCTGGAATAATTATTCCCATACCTGCAGAGATGGAAACTGAGTCTCAAAGAAGAGAGTCATTGGTCTCAAGGTCTGGCAGTGCCAAGAACGTGACAACTAAAGCCAGGTACAGGAGAGACAGAGGGCCTTGCCAAAGCCAGACTCAGCCACGACCTCATCCTGACCACTCGAGCCCACGAGGGCGGGTTGGACGTGGGGCTCCGGGGCTGATTCTGCTCCAATTCTCTGTGACCACCTACCTGTGGACCTCAGTTGCCCTCTGAACAACAAGAGATGATCTAAGATGGCAGTTCTCAATGGCAACCCATAGAAACCTGTGTCACTTATTTGCCAAGATGCTGATGCAAGGAGCACCCAAGCTCCTCCAGCCCCCCAGGAGGTAGAAGGAGGTATCTGTGCTTTTACAGTATCAACTCGGGGCCTCTGTTTCCCCTTCAATAAGTAGGAAGGAGCCGCTACCCCGGGGACTGTCGGGGCTGTGGGTTCCACCTGATGGTCCCAGGACACTGCAGAATGCACCCCTCTATGGGGACAAACTCCAAGCTTTGAGCAAATATTGCATTGTTTTTTAAGACTCTAAAATGCTCAGCCACATGGAATGAGCCTGCCCACATTTAGGAAGATGCAGACGTGATAGGCACGATATGAAACAATCACAGGCAGTGGAATTAGTCAGGCTGCCTGGGCTTGAATCCAGCTGTGACCTTGGGCAAGACACTTCACTGTTCTGTACTTCTGTTTGCTCTCCTGTAAAACGAAGGGAACACTCACACCTCCTGGTGATCTAGGTGAGGATGATCCCCACAAAGGGCCTGAGCAGTGCCCAGCACACAGTAGGTGCTCTGAAAATGGGGGCTGCTGTTAGCCTCCCATGTAGATGTGAGCAACCACTTGACACTGAGATCCTGGTCCCCACACCTACCTGGGCTCCTGACTTCCCATCTCTGCTGGGAGGGGTGGCCTCCAAGCTTCCTATTAGCTGGTCTGACTCACCCAGAACCCTTCCTGAAGAGGACATTCCTGACCACAGTGCATTGTGAATGGCCAGAACACAGACTGTCCTTCAAGCAAGTCCCTCCACTCAAAAGCAGCACCCCAAGTTTGGCACAAAGACCCCAGCCCTCCATGCACCTACCTCTTACTGCCATCAAGCACGCTGGCAGGACTGAAGAGCAGGTAGCAAGTGGAGATGCTGACCACAGGGGTCCTGATGGGACCCTGGGCCACACAGGCATCTGCTGTCAGTGTTACGGGCAGCCTCAGCTCCAGAGGTTCAGGGATGCTGGTGGGGAACACGGCCTGAGGCCCAGCAGTGCCCCCCAGCAAGGCCCACCCCGGTGGATGAAAGACCCACAGTCTGGGGCTACCCACCACCCATTTGACACAGGAGGCCCCACCAGCATGAGAGAGCCCCACCTGGGCAGACCAAGGGCCCCAACCCCACTCGGGGCCACAGATGTTGCTGCAGATGGCTATGAACCCTGGCTCTCAGTGATCCCTCACTGCCAGAACCTGACCAGAACTGTCATGCTAAGTTTCATCTTCCATTCTGTGCAATGGACATAAGATTAGTGGCACCTGCTTAACAGGGCTGTGCTGAGTTCCCCAGGAGGTTCCCATATGAAGGCACCTAGCTCTGGCCTGGCCACAAGCACCCGGGGCATCACAGTGCCAGGCAGAAGTCCCTTAGAAAACCAGCTCAGAACTTAAAATTAAACATGGTAACACCAGCTGCCTGGGGCATAGATATCATTCCGATAGCTGTATTTATTGAGCACCTGCTGTGTGCTGAATTTCAGCAATGAATCCCCTCACTGCAAAGTGTCATCATAAAAATGTGAGCACTGAGAGCTGGAGGAGTGCAGGCCTCTGCCAGTCACACAGTTGCCGAGCAGGACCTGGGGGCTTGATTCTCACAGCGTCACCTGCCTCCCAGGTGGGGACTGACAGGCCGGGAGGAGATGCCGACCCTTCCTTACTCTGCCCCTGCCGCACCTCTGAAACTGTTCCTTCCCCGACATGAAGATCCTCACTCACTGAAAGACCTTGAAGGTGAAATTGGCTGTTGCCATCAGACGTAGCCCAAAACCAGCAATGAATTTCAGGTCGAGGTGGGGCACACGGACATCCAGAATCTCGATCCTGCAGAGTAGGAATCAAGGTGACAAGGAACCCACCCCTCCTTTAAGCCACGGAGTCAGCTTTGGGGTTAGCCACTGTTGATATGACAAGGCAGGGCTTCAGACCCTGGAACCAGGAGGGGCGGGAGAGGTGGTGAGCTTGCCACCATAGCGAGCGTGCAAGCCAGGGACAGCCAGTGGGAAAGGAGGACAACCAGGGGGCCCCAGCCTCAGACAGGATGTGGGTGCGATGACTGTGTGGGTTTCTGACAGTTTCTGGCAGCAGCCTGAGAAACTGGGAAGGCGAGGAAGAGAGAGTTTAAGATCCACCAAAGGCAGATGGGCACTTGGGTTGCTTCCACATTTTAGCTATTACAAATTGTGCTGCTATAAACATGGGTGCACATATATCAGAGTGATATGATGTTTTTAGATCTTCTGGGAAAATACCCAGAAGAGGAATAGCTGGTTTAAATGGAACCTCTAGACCTAATTTGCGGAGAAATCTCCAAACGGCTCTCCACAGTGGTTGCACC
>PVLD010013338.1:0-49962 GCA_004027595.1 Dinomys branickii | reverse complement strand
AAAATTAAAAAAAAAAAACCTGGATGGAACCAGAAACTGAAATACCATCAAGACTTTCTTTGCATCTCTAGTTTATGCTTTTCATCTCATCTTATTTTGTGTATTAGCTTCATTTTCTCCTACTGAGTTTTCAGATAAACTTTTTATTTTGGCATAAGTTTAGATAGAAAGTTACGAAGATAGGACTGAGTTTTCCCACGTACTCTTCATTAAGCTTCTTCTAATTAACATTGACTAACTTTGGTACCTTGTTATTAACTTTGTTGTGATTTCACCAGTTTTTCCACAAATGACTTTTTTCTACCCTAGGATTCAATTTACTATACCACATTGCATTTAGTCATCATATTTAGTTAGTTTCCTCTGGTCTGTGACAGTGTCTCCATCTTTGCTTGTTTTTTGGACCTTGAGAATTTGGAGGTTCTTACAGGGGAATGCAGTTACTTGTATACCCTTGACCTAGGAAATGGTCTTATGGGGCTGTTTGTCCTCTTTGAAGCAGTCCGCAGCTTTGGGAGGGATGCACATGCAGCAGTAGTGGAGGAAGGGACACCCACCTAGCCAGCCAGATCAGTCACATCAACCCTGGGGATCACTGGGGTGACAGATGTTGCAGCCAGATTGCCCCCACATCCATCCGTCTTCACTTGCTTCTTTATGATCTTAATGTTTTGAGAGTACTGGCTAGCAATGTTTGTAGGATTTCCTCAGTTGAGATTTCTCTGATGGTTTTCTTATGATTAGAGTGGTGAGAAGAGTATCACAGAAGTGCTCTTCTACCATATTATATCAAAGGGTACATGAATCAACATGAGTGTTCGTTGGTGATATTAACCTTAGTCACTGAGTTAAGGTGGTACCTGCCAGGTCTTTCCACTGTAAAGTTAATTTCTTTTTCCTTCCCATATTTTCACTCTTTTTATTTTTCTTTTGAGACAGGGTCTCATTATGTAGTTCAGGCTGGCCTCAAACTCACAGCAATCTTCCTGTCTCAGCCTCCCAAGTGCTGAGATTACAGGAATGGCCACCACCCCTGACCTTTCCTTCCCATATTTTCTTCTTTGGAAGATTAATCTCCACCTCCTAGAGAGGATTCCTATGATACGTATTATAATATAGTATAAATTATGTTATTTGGAATTCTTCATGAAAGATTTGTCTCTTCTCTGTCCTCTTGATTTTTAGAATTAATTTTCAAATCACTATATATTAAAAACTAGGCCTTAGAACAAGTCCAGAAATCTTAGAAAGAGATTCTGTATAGCCTGGGTTGACTCTTGTACTGATCCAGCAAAAGGCAACATCACTTAAAAGATGGCAGCATTCAGAATCTTAGAGAAAGTCAGGAGATGAAAGTTGGTGGCCTTATAGGCTTGGGATCAAGGAGATGAGGATGCTGGTGAAGGAACACTGGCTATAGGACACCTACACAAGTCCTTCATGCCAGAGAGAGGTGAGTCATTTCATGACCACACCCAGGAGGGTAGCAGGCTTGTGTAATAAGATGGAATGATTCTCAAAGGATGGGGATTGGGGTTGTCTCTACTGGGCCTCAGAGGACCTAGAGAATCATAGCTCCATCCTTCCTATCCCCGGATATAAGAAAGAAGGTGCAGAAGTGGCATAGTTGAGCAAAGCCAGTGGAGGAGGCTCACAGGTGTGTAAAAAGGCTGGCAATTTAGAAGTTCATCACCATGAAATGGAGGTTTCAGAACAGGAAAGATTGAGGGGTGGATCCACAGTGGAAAAAACTAAATGTCAGGGAAGCAGTGGGAGGACCAATCAGCCAGGGGCAAGGAAGGGCTGGCCGGAGTGGGGATGACCAAATGGAAAAGGAAAGACAACCAAGAAGCCTACTTGTGAAGCTGATTCTGAAAGACTGGAGAGGAGGCAGATATTTTCACTGGTCACTTTATTCATTTGATCCTCTTAGGGGAGGAAGAAGCGCTGCGCAGCACTTAGAGTTTGATTTCGAGCTGTGTCAAGCCTTAGCCCCCTTTCAAAGTGCTCATGAGAAGTCACAAGTTGTTAGAGCTCCTCAGGAGAGTCTATCCCTGTCAGAAGTGAGTGGGAGCGTTAAAAAGTGGCTCAGGCCCAGCACTATTTGAGTGAGGATCTTTCTTTTTTTTTTTTTTTTTGAGACAAGGTCTCACTATGCAGTTCAGGCTGGACCTGAGTTCACTTTGTAGCTCAGGCTGGTCTCGAACTCACAGCGATCCTCCTGCCTCAGCCTCTTGAGTGCTGGGATTACAGCCCTGCACCACCACACCTGGCTAGTGGGCATCTTTCAGGAGTATGCTTTCCAGCTCTGAAGGACTTCAGCTCCTGTAGAGATTGTAGGAAAGAGAAAGGGAGCTCCTCACTCTTGCCTACAGAGGAAAAGCTAGAGAAAGCACCAGACGGAGCCTAGAGCACAGGCGAGCGGATTCAGCATGGAGGAAGGAAAGAAGGGCTTCTGCCTGTCCGGGTGGGAGCAAGGAAAGCCAGTTTTCCACATTTCAGCTTACAGAGCGAGCAATTACCAATAGACAAAATTGTTTACCAATTTTGTCTACCTAAATTTTATGTTTTTAAACTGCATGTAGAGTTTGCATCAGTCTGAATGGTTGGACTGCTCTAAGCTTCTTTTGAATAATTTTTACAAAGTATTAGTTGACCAACTTAAAATTGACTTTAGCTTAGTTCTAGTTTTAATTTGTTTGCAGCTGTTTTGCTGAAGTCATTTTGCCATGGCTGGCCAAATTTCAATGTATTCTAAGCTTTTCCTTGCTTTGGAATTATGACTTTTGGGAATGGGATTTTCTAGTGCATTTTACTTTTCAAGTGTTGTGCAATTATCCAAATGTCAAACATTTTATAAACAATCTTGGGGAGATTTTCTCTTCCAAGATATTTTCAGTATAATTATTTGACTTTTCATACTGAGCTATAAACCAGTCCCTTTTTACATTTTTAATTTTATTTTTTGATTTTCAGACAAGGTTTTGCTAAGCTGCCCAGGCTGAGCTTGAAACTGCAATCCTCCTGCCTTAGCCTGTCAGGATTATAGGAATGTACTAGGATGATAGGCATGTATCTCCCTGCCTGGTTATTTTGGCTTAATTTTCTTAGGTGACAACTTTACTGAGATAAAATTTGTATACCACAGAGCTTAACCTTTTAAAGTGTACAGTTCAGAGTGGTCTTTCAGTATATCCACAGAGTTGTGCATTCATCACCATAATTAAAACCCAGAATATGTTCATCATGCAAAAATATCTCCCCCACCAAAAAAAACTTGTACCCCAAAAGTTATTCCCATCAGCAGTTCCTCCATTCCAGTCTCTCTTTAGCCACCTGGCAACCAACGATCTACTTTCTGTCTCTATAGATTTGCCTTTTCTGGGTACTTCATATAAATTGAATCAATCATACAGTACTTTTTTACATCTGGTTTCCTTCACTTCACGTAATATTTTCAGTGCATGCTTCAGTAGTTATCAGGATATCAGTATAATATCCACGTTGCAGCATTCATCAGTATATCATTTCTTTTGTGATTAAATGACATTCAATTATATGAATATACCACATTTTGTTGATCCATTCATCAGCTTATGGACATTTGGGTTATTTAGTTCAGGGCTATTGTGAATAATTCTGATTTGGACATCTGTATACAAGTTTCTGTGTTGATATATCTTTTTTGTTTTTTCTTGCATATCGGGAACAGGAATCAAACTCAGGACCTCATGTTTGCCAGGCAGCTGTTGCATCACTGAGCTAAATCCCAGGCCCCAATATATCTTTTTTATATCTCTAAGGCTGGGTGAAGTGGCCTACATCTGTAATCCCAGCACTTGGGAGACTGTGGCAGGAGCATTACTATGAATTCAAGGCCAGCCTGGGCTACATCGAGTTCAAAACCAGCCTGAACTATCATAGCAAGACCCTGTCTCAAAAAGTCCCAAATAAAGCTGGGCATGGTGGCGCACGCCTGTAATCCCAGCATGTGGTAGGCTGAGGCAGAAGGATCATTGTGAATTTGAGGCCAGACTGGACTACAAAGTGAGCTCAAGGCCAGCCTGAACTGCATAGTGACCCTGTCTCAAAAAGACACAAAAAACCCCACAATGCCCCGAATAAATAAATAAATAAATAAATAAGTAAAATTCTCTTGAGTTTTACCTAGACATGGAATTGCTGATACCTACATATTATAACTATATGCTTAATATTTTGAAGATTTGTCAAGCTATTTCTAAAGCAGGTGTACCATTTCATGTTTTTACCAGCAGGGAATGAATTCCAGTTTCTCTATATCTTTGCCAATACTGATTATTGTTTATGTCTGTGATGGTCATTATTTTAGTGAATAGAATATGCTATTTCACGGTGGTTCTTATTTGTATTTCTCTAGTGACTAAGTTGAGCATCTTTTTATTTGGTTGTTGACCATTTGTATACCTTTATGGCTTCTTTCAAGATTTTTTTGTTCTGTATGTTTTTATAGTTTAAATATGATATACCTGGGCATAGACTTTTTTTCAGTATTTTTCATGCTAAGTGTTTTTTGGGCTTTCAGGATTTATAGCTTAGTGTCTGTCATTCCCAAAAAATTTTCTCCCATTATTACATTAAACATTTCTTTGGATCCTTTGTCTTCTCTTCTTACATATATGTCACACCTTTTGCTGTTGTCCTACAGTTTTTTTCATCTTTCTTTTTTCTTCTTTGCCTTTCAGTTTGGGAAGTTCCTCTTGGCATATCTTCAAATTCATGGATCCTTCTCCAGGCCATGTCCAGCCTCTTGATAAGCCCATGAAAGATATTATTTATTTCAATTGCAATGTTTTTAATTTCTAACATTGCCTTTTGTTTGTCCCCTACTGTTTCCTTTTCTCTGATTGCTTTATTCATCTTTTCTGATGTGCTGTCTACTTTTTCACTTGAGTTCTTAGCATATAACCATAGTTGTTTTATTTATTTATTTATTTATTTATTTATTTTTGTCTTTTTGAGACGGGGTCTCGCTATGCAGCTCAGGCTGGCCTTGAGCTCGCTTTGTAGCCCAGCCTGGCCTCAAACTTGCAATGATCCTCCTGCTTTAGCCTCCCGAGTACTGGGATTACAGGCGTGCACCACCATGCCTGGCTAGTTGTTTTAAATTTATAACCTGAAAATTACAAAATCTTTGCCATACCTAAGTCAGGTTTTGTTGCATGCTTTGTCAATTTAGACTGTAAGTTTTGCCTTCTAGACAACATGCTGTTGAAACTGGACAGTGTGTATCACATAAGAGGAACTAAGGTAGATTGACCTTTAATGTGGGTTTTGCGCTATTTGGCATGAGTTAGCTGTGCCTACTCTTTGCTGCGGTGGTGGTTTCAGAACTTAAAATTTCCCCTTGTTTTTATCTTCCTTTTTGCCTGTAGGTTTTCTTGGAGTCTGTTTCTTAAATGGGGCCTGAGGCTTGTAGTTCTTTTAGCCTATACATTTTATTGTTTGTTGCTAATGAAATTAGACTTGTTTTAATTTCCTCTTTGGGCAGGAGCCCTATTAATGTAGTGAGAAGATGTGAAGGGTAAGGGAACCACTCCATAGCCTCATGACCAGGGCTCAGTCTTCAGGGAGCTTGTATCCTTGGGCTCTGATCTTTACCAGTGTTTGCCCAGCTCCCCTTCTCTCCTAGTACATCTTACAGAGACAGGAAGCTCTACGTGGGGCTGAAGCTGAGTATTTCTTTTCCTTCTTGTTGGTTAGGACTCATAAAACCCAAGTTGTTTAGGCTCTGGTAGAATAGTTTTCCCTTGAGGGCAGGACTGGTTAGGAGCGTAGAGCTTTCGGGCTGTTTCATTTGGTGCTGTTTGTCCCCCTGCTGGAAGTACGAGGAAATTTTCTCTAATTTTTGCATTGAGAACTTCGTGGGGTCCCAATAAGAAACTGGCTGTACATCTTTGGGGAAATGTCTGTTCAAAAGTTTTGTTCATTTAAACATTTTTTTATTATATGTTTACAGTACGTGGTGTTTACATTCCTTATGTGGAGTGGGTACGTGTAACCCATCCTAGTTCTTTTCTTCACCCTGTTCCCCTCCTCTCACCCCTCCTCCGTCTCTTGATCCCCTCACCATTTGAGAAAGATCTATCTCCCGACTTCCTATTATCATTTAAAAAATTGAGACCTATCATTTTATTGTTGAGTTGTAAGTATTCTTTATATTCTGGATACATCTAATCTTTTAACATTAAATGTGGTGTTAAGGTTGGTTATTTTCAGAGGTTGGAAAATTTACCTTTATTCCTGGTTTATTGAGTGTTTCATAGTGAAAAAAAGTCAGATTTTTTTTTCAAATGATTTTTCTCTGTGTACTGAGATGATCATGTCATTTCAGTCTTTCTTTGGTATGATATGGTATATTATACTAATTGATCATTGGATAGTAAACCTATCTTCCTTTCCCAGAATAAACCCTACTTAGTATGATACATAATTATTTTTATATGCTGTAGGATTTGGTTTGCTGGATTTAGTTGCAGAATTTTTCCTGAGTATTCCAGAGGGATAGTTTTGTTTTCATGTAATGTCTTTGTCTGGTTTTAGTGTCAGAGTAAAACTTGCCCCATAGAAACAGTAGTTGGAAAATGTTCATTTTAACTGCTTTTAATTCATAGATTTGTTTATAAGCTTAATCAAATGAATATTATCTTCGTTCCACACATCTGAATCCTGTCGGAAATATGTAAAACACATAAAACTGATATTCAATGGAGTTTGACTTAAACTTGCTATAAAGCAGATCTAATAATGAAAAAATTTTGGTAAAACAAAAACTAAACTAGGTCAAACTGAAACTAGCTGAAAATTTCAAAGATGAGAATCCACAAAGCTATTAAGCTTTTCATTGCAACACTATTGTTATAAACGTTATAAATTACTTTAAGAAACAAGATTTTGGGGAAATGATAGTTTCACCAAATTGGATTTGGGTATTGAACAGCAAATTTTTATTATTTTATTTTATTTTGGTGCCGGGAGTTGAACTCAGGACCTTGCACTTGCCAGGCAGGCACCTGTGCCGCTGAGCTATATCCTGGCCCTGAACAGCAAATTTTTAAAAGTTGGTAATTTTGGAAAATTTGGTGACTTGGTCTTTGGCTAGTTTGCTGACTGGATTGTCTTCAATAAATACATTTTCCCCTAATTGCCTTATTCCTAGTGCAGATGAGGGCCAATAATGTAAGAAATGGAGATGACTATGACTAGAGCATCTATTTTTCCCCCCAGGAAATGTAGCCCATGAGATTAAGGGTCTAGCTGAAGGTGATGTAAAGGGTTTAGCAAAAATGGAGAATGATTGCAGGAGTCAATGGATTGACAAGATTAAACAGTTTAAACTTGTGTTGGTGCCAGTGTCATGGGTGGTGATGTTTGTTGTTGCTCTGTTCTTCCTAGGAGCGCTCAGTTATAAGAACCCAGGGGCAGAGCTACCCAGAGATTGGTGGGTGAGGGGGAGAGAAAGCACCGGGTTGAATGGAGCTGGTGTGAGACTGGGGAAGTGTTGGATGATGACATCCAGGCTGGACTGAAAAGGAAGGAAGGCCCGGTACATACAAGGAAAGAGAGAGCGTTCAAATTGCAAGAATTGCGAGAGGTGGAAGGTTAGGCGTCTGTGTGTAAGGGTATAAGGGGTTCAGAGACAAGAAGTGGATTGCAGGGCGAGATTCTGGGAGATAAGATTTCGGATTAAAGCAGCTGTGGTCATGAAAGGGTCAGAAGGCTGGTAACGACTGAGTTGGTTAGATGAGTTGCTGGAGGTGAGGGCAGTGTAGAGCTGTGGGATCCGAGTCTTGGGTGGGCTGTCTGTGTGTGTGAGGTCAGGCACATGGGTGTGATGATAGCAGATCTTGGGATAGGGAATAAGACTCTTGGCCTAAGACTTCACTGAGTGTCTTAGTCCCAACCCTTGCAGCCAAGCATAAATAGTGCATCCTATTACTTTTTTAAAAAGGAGAAACTAGTTTTTAGGCTTTCCAAAATTTCTCCAGGGAGACTTTAACTTTCCTGTGTCTGCTTTTGTCCTTGCTAGCTCCATGTTGATGTACCAGTAATGTTTTGAATCCATGATTGGCTGCTCTTGCCCATCATGTTAGGTCTCTGACGAACTGAGTTTAATGATTTATTCTGTGACAAAAACTATATATGTGTTCTCTTTAAGGGTAGATAAGCTCACACCCGCAATCCTAGCACTCTGGAAAGCTGAGGCAGGAGGATCACAAGTTTGAGTTTTGCGTAGGCAATTTTGTGTCACTTTCTCAAAAACAAACAAACATCAAAAGGGCTGGGGATGCAGCACAGTGCAAAGGCCCTAGGTTCAGTTCCCAGTATGGAAAATAAAAATAAAAAGGGAGACAAGACCAAATTGTAAACTTGCCAAATGACATCTTGGGGAGGGGACTACCAAGGGCTCTAACTTTATCCCTTGCCTTGAAAAGCCAAGACCATTAGGGGGTGACATAATTCATGTCTTGAGTACTAAGAGGCTTACACAAAGGTGGAGGAACTGCTGGGGGTAGTGGCGCACGCCTGTAAACTAGCACTTGGGAGGCTGAGGTAGGTGGTTCACCCTGAGTTCGACACCAGCCTGGACTGCATAGTGACTTCAAGGCTGGCCTGAACTACCTAGTGAGACCCTGTCTCAAAAACCAAACCAAACCAGGCTGAACCAAACGAGAGCAAACCACACCAAAGGTGGCGGAACTATGGAAGTTGCAATGGGGACTAAGGAGAAAGTTGCCCCTCCCCCGGCCCTCAAAGGGTTTGGACCTGTATAAACCTTTGTGTGTCCACTAAAACTATTTAATATAAAATTAATATATCAATCTTCACAATTCATTTTTTAAATGTGCCTCCCTCTCAAGCTGCTAATGGGTTTTAGCCCTTCCTTTTTCAGTCTCCTGGCTGCTTAAATAGTCTTCATGGTTTCTATTTTTGCCCTGCATACAGGCAGGTTTATCAGTGAGTGTTAGAGTTTCTAGCTCTTGTGGGCAAAGATATTCATTAAATTACTGCTCTAAAGGATGCTCACTTTTACTTACTGGTTTGTCCTGGGAACTCACAATCTCATGGGAGAGGTGGATACAAATTCTCTTCCGGAGTTTGAGCTACCAGTGTTCTAGTTGGGGTCCTCTTTCAGTCTCCTGAGGGGATTCTTCTTTCTTTCTCTCTCTGGCCTTTGCATACTGCCTCTGTCTTCAGCTTTCTTTTTCTCTTAATATTTTTGGCCTGTGCAATCCTCAGCCCAATGGCTGCAGTTTCTGTGCATATGTGTATACGCTCAAATCTGAATTGCTAGTGTACATATATCCTCTGAGCTCCAGAATTACTGACAAACCAATTCCTTACCACGAATATGTCTACAACAGAGTTCATTACTCTAATTCCAGACCTGTTCCTACTCTGCTGTCCTCATTCTCTGTGAACTGAGTTTCTCCATGTAACTGCCCATGCAGAAGCCTGGTTTCATTCTTACTCTTTCTTTCTCTCTCTCATTTAATCACCTCCAATGTCCAGGCAGCTCTGCATTTTTTATAGCTGTCTCCTCTGTCAGCTTCTCCTCATCCCTACTGCCTCCAGCCTAGTCTGGTGTTCTCGCTCTCCTTGGATTCCTTACCTAGCTTCCTATTTGGTTTCTTGCTTCTGGTCTTGTCCCTTTAGCCTATCTTCCTGTCTGATGCAAGAAAGAGCTTTCTGAAATGTAAATAGGATCCCCTTTCTCTCCACTTAAAAATCCTTCGGTGGCTTCCCCTAGTCTTCCGGATAAAATCCAAATACTTTATCATGTCTTACAGGGTCCTTTGTAACCTGATCTTGCCTGGCTTTCCTGCTTCATTTCCTTCACTTTTTCTTCAAATACTAAATCCCAGCTGTACCAAATTACTTACTTGGAACTTCTCAACCACTCTATACTGTTCCATAATTCAATACATTTATACCTGCAGATCTTGCAGCTGGGAATGCCTTCCCAAATGATTTTCCTCCTGCTTGATGAATTCCTACTTGTTCTTTGAGATTCAGCCCTAGCATTACTGAGAAGTTCTGCACTGACCCCTTCCTCTCTTGGTGCTCCGGTCTGCCTCACGTGTCAACACTTTCATATACTATGTGCCTTACCATGTTAGACTTACTTGGATATGATTTGCTTTTCCAATTGGTACTCTGGGCCTTTGAGAGGTTATCTCTGTGTTGTTTATCCTAGTATAGTGTTTTGAAGGGAGAAGGAATATACTTACTAAATTTCTTTGATGGTTATTTGAGTACTTAATATTTATGAAGAAGGCATTGTACTAGGTGCTGTGATGGATTTTGCAGGTTCCCTTTTCTCTCTTAAAGGCAATTTCTCAGGCCCCTTCATAGGTTCTGTATTGTCTGCCCTCTAATGTGTGACCTCATCTCCTTCTGCAAGGAGTGTACTCTGAGTCACTCCATCCATTTCCTTAGCTTTAATTGCTGACAACTCCCAAATCTGTTCTCCCAGCAGAAACCTCTTTCCCAAGCTCCAGATGGTCCCAGGCATCTGAATCTCAGCATGTACTGGTCGGCACTATCTTCCCTTTCCTTTTCATGGGCTAAAAGGAGAAAATAATTGTAGGAAAGCCCCTGAAGCCATTTTAAGGAAAAGCACTTATAAATTAAGCCAGAACAATGTCATTAAGTTTTCAGTGACATCTCTAGGTACAGCTTTTGCGTTTTCATCTTGAAGTGAACAGTGGTAAAATTCCTTTAATGCCATGTTTCCCATACTGGCTACACAGTGGTGTACCAAGGTATATTGGAAGCAGCAGTGTAACCAAAGCTTGTGTTCCCAGAACAACAATTTTGACAGAAGCATGTGTGTGTGTGCGTGTGTGTGCGTGTGTGTTTGTGTGTGTGATGTTCAATATTTAACTTGTAGGAACTAAAAATATTTTTAGATTAAAAATATATATTATGGAGCAGAATGCACATGTCAGAAAAATTTAAACTTTTTCTCAAAAATGTAAACACACAGGCCATTTCTATCATTAAAGCATCTTAGATTTTAACTGCCAAATTTGTTTTCCAGAGTGAAAGTGTATCTACACATGTCCATGTATTTAAGCGTTCAGGAGAGGAACGCCTTTAGAGTACAGATATCCAAGCATGAACAATGGGAAATCAGCTTTGCAGGAAGTTCTTTTTCAAATGAAGTATGAGGAAACAGGAGAAGGGAGGGGTTAGCACAAAATGCAGATGTAGGCTAAAGAACTCAGTAAAATGTATTAATTAATTCAATAGACATTAATAGATGCCTATTCTGTCCCACTTTATGGGGTGGTTGGGGAAGTGAATTAGATATATTTACTGCCACCAAAGAGTTCACGATTTAGCAATGAGTGACAAACATAATTGCCACTGTTGTAATAAGAGATGAACACTGTGAAACTGGACCACTAGAAAGAAAAATAAAGAAAATGATCTCATTTACAATAGCATCAAAAAGGATAAAACACATAGGAGTAAATATAATCAGAGATGTAAGATCTGTGTGCTGAAAACCATGAAAGAAATTGAAGAAGAAACAACTGGAAAGATAGCCTGTGTTTATGTATTGGAAAAATTAATATTGTTAAAAATGTCCTTACTACTCCAAGTGATTACAGATGCAATCCTTTTCATAAAGAAAGACAAACTTGAGGCTTTTACAAATAAATGGTCACAACTAGAGATGATACTCTTAAGTGAAATAAACAAGACCTCTATGTGTAAGCAATGTATTGTCTCACTAGTGTAAGCATCTGAAAGAGGGAATAAAAATTAGGAGGTAGGACAGTCATTGTGAAATGAAAGGGACATGCTCAAGTGTAAATAGCAACTGGGGTGAGGGAAAAGAGAAAGGAAAGAAAGGGAAACTATGTATGTATGTATAAAGGGAAAGTATGTATGTATGTGTACACAGGATAGCTAACATAGTTGAACTACTGACTTCTATCACTTTACTGAAAGGAACAGTTAATGATTAATTATTTGATCAATACTGCATGTCTCTTATTTGTTCTCCTGAGAAACCACTTTGAAGATATAAATATGAAATATAAGAACCATTGATAATTTCCTACTACTTTTCTGTAACTCTGTATAGCTTGTATTGTTCGTATGCTATTTTGCAAATGGATGTCTGTTTGTTAATAAGTTTTCCTTCTTTTATTTTTAAAATAAATTTAAAAAATCCTTTTCAAAGTGCTAATGGCATTTTTCACAAAAATAGAAAACACAATCATAAAATTAGAATATTACCATAGAAGACTCCAAATAGTCAATGCAGCCTTACAAAAAAAAAAAAAGCTGGAGGTATCACTTTTCTTGATTTCAAACTGTATTACAAAAGTAGAGTAGCTAAAATAGTATAGCATTGGCATAAAAATAGACACATAGGCCAGGCAACAGGATAGAGAGGCCAGAAAAAAGTGCACTCATATATAGTCAATTTATTTGTGAAAAAAGCACCAACAATTCGTAATGAGGAAAGGATAATCTTTTCAATACATATTACTGGGAAAACGATATCTTTATGCTAAAAAATGAGACTATAGCCTCATCTTATAACACATACAAAAGTTAACTTGCAATGGATTAAATACTTAGATGTAAGATGTGAACTATAAAACTTCTAGAGGAAAATGGCAAAGCTCCTTGAAGAGCTAGAGGTTTGTTCAGTAGAAGAATGCTTGCTTAGCATGCATGGGACCTGAATTTGTTTCCCTGCATTGGGGAACAAAAAGTAAAAATAAACAATATGAAGAGAGATTTATCTTGCCTCAGTCTGTAGAGTTTCAATCCGTAGTTGGCTGGGTCCAAGCCGAACACACTGGAGAAAGAGCCCAAGCAGAGAAAAGCTGCTTACTCGTGGCATCCAGAAAGCTGAGAGTGTAGGGAGGAACCAGGAAGGGAGATAAACCCTTCTGGGTTAGACTCCCACTGATCTGCCTCTTCTAACCAGACCCCACCTCCTAACATCACATTTGGCTGTAACGACTTCCCATAATCCAATCACCTTTCCAAAGCCCTACCTTTGAGCGCATGAGGCTTTGGACAGACATCCAGATTTAAACCGTAACAATGAAGCATGATTGAAAAATATGGTATATATGTATGTATTTTCTTAAATTTTGATGTCTCTTCCCTTCTCCTCCCCCCATCTCTTGGTCCCCTTTCCATTGTGAATATTTAAATTTAAAATTATTATTATAGTAAAAGACACATTGCCATTAATCTCCCTCAAAATACACTCCCTCATTTTGAGCACACTTACTTCATTGCTCTTGCCGCTTCTGCAAGGAGTTCTAGAGGTCTTCTCTGTACCTGTGCTGTCTTTGCTGCTTCAGTGTCCTGTGTTCATTCAAAATGTTTACCTTTCATGGTCATTTTGACCTGGGACAAGCCAGACCTGATACAGTGCCAGATCCAGTCAATAAGGTAGATGAAGGCACATTATGTTTTTATGAGCATGCTTTTCTTTTGTATGGCCAGCAGCAGCATTTACCTTGTAAAGACATTCCTGTACTTACCTTATATTTTGATCACACTCTGTCATACCTCGGTATAATGGAATTTTATGCAAACATAAAAAAGGAAATTGTGACAAAATTGCTGGGCCTGGAGGATGTTATGCTAAGTGAAGTAAGTGAAATACAGAAAAACAACTACTTCCAACATTCAGACTCAGAAAGAGAACAGTGGTTGCCAGGGGCTGAGAGGAAAGCGAAATAGCATGATGTTAATGAAAGGGTGTAAGCTTTTTTT
The DNA here is from genome assembly GCA_004027595.1 of Dinomys branickii. Lineage (NCBI taxonomy): Eukaryota > Metazoa > Chordata > Mammalia > Rodentia > Dinomyidae > Dinomys > Dinomys branickii. The sequence goes on along the minus strand of PVLD010013338.1, from coordinate 36,162 downwards.
TCCCATTTGGTGCTGGGGGATCAAACACTGGGCTTTATGCATGCTAAGCACACGTTCAACTAAGGGGCTATACACACCCCCTCACCTCCATTGGGACCAAACTTCCGGTTATAATATGAACAAGTTCTGGGTATCTGATGTGCAGAATGGGTGGTGACTGATGTTAAAAAGAAAAAGAAACAAATTGGACTACTCGAATAATGTATAGCTTTGCCTGAAGAAGTCAGTATGTATTTCATGAAAATGACATTTTGCTTTTTGCTGTCTTGGAAATTGTAGGGGTGTTTTTCTGTCTGCAGTTTGGTTATAAATATTTCAGGAAAGTGGAATATGAAATGCGTGGGAAACTAATTTGACACATTGTTACATTCTTGCCACTATCAGCATTCAAGTCCCTGGACAGGAAGAGCATTTCCTTCAGTATTGGTTACTCATAACATAGCATAGCCTGTCCCTGCACTCAGTATCACCTTTACATTTTATAAAGCTCACCCAGGGAGCTGACTATGGTATGGATGTAGCCTATGCTTCACTTCCTAAGGATCTACCACGAACCTATGGTGTACCAGGCCTTACAGTAGTTATCAAAAAGGATAACCACAGCTGGGTGTGGTGGCAATATCTGTAATCCCAGCCTTCAGTTGGCTGAGGCAAGAGGATCACAATGAGTTTGAGGCCAGCCTAAACTACATAGTGACACCCTGTCTCCAAAAAGAAAAAAAAGTGACTTTTGAACATAAATTTGAATAAGTAGAAGCTGACTTGAAGAAAGTAAGCATTAAATGAAACATCAGTTCAATATATAACATTATGATACAGTCAGAGAACAAGTTTCCTATGAAGGATGGCAGCAAATAATTGTAGAAAACGTTGAGACGTGGCTGGGATCAGGCCTCAGACAGCATTTGTGTCATGAAATGTCTTAATTTCACCAAGTGAGGCAATTGTTAGTCACTGAAATTCTGAGACCAGAAACAGCAGGTTACAATCTATTAGTGGCTTGTACAATCAGTGTAAATTGGGACCAGCATTTTGAGATGAACTAGAAAACAGTAGAAAGTATGTGTGCTTTTGTAAAGGTAAACAATGTTTTGTGAAGCACATATAATTGCTTCAATTATGTATATGCAAATATTGCGATGTAAATGGTTTTTGGTCTGAGTCATAGCAAGAATTTTTTTTGAGAAACACTGAAGGTTCAGTGGTACACCAGTTGATGTATCAGGTTACTTTGGCAGCAATTAACAGAAACCACAGGCTCATATGGCAAAATACACTAAGGAATTTATTATTTCAATATAAGTGGGGTTCCTAAGTTTGGGAATTCTTTGTACTTTTTAGTTTTTGATATTTTTGTGTTATTTTCAACCTAATGCCAATTCCCCAGGGGCGCTCAGAATAACATGGCAACATACTCTTACCTAGCAGAACAAAACACAGATCCTGAACCTTTAAATAGCAAAGGGATGCAAATAGTGACTGCTGTCAGTTAATCTGGGAGGGATCTTTGGTATCAATCCACTGTAGGAACTGTAATGGAATGTGTTAATTTCAAGGTATCATAGAAATACTTCAGAGGTATATAGTTTGACCAGTAATGAACTTAGTGGTGGCACATCTATGGCATGAGCGCCATAGCAGGCTGTATCCCTGAAAAGTTCTAAAAGGCTCACCATCACCGAACTTAGGTGCAGGGATGATCAGATGAGCCACCCAAGTGTGTGGACATTGTTAGGCAGGTAAAAGTGTGAAGGGCCGCTGGATAGTAGATAGCAAGAAGCAAAGGTGACAATGGGAAGTACGAACAGGCATCAGCCAGTGACTTGCTTCTGAAGCCTAAAACTGGAGGACATGCACAGCGACAGCACAAGGTTCTTGGAATTTGGACTCTTTCAGATGGGAGGCACTGAAGATGAGCAGGGAATTCAGATAATGGGGTTTCTGTTACCACACCTACAATGTGGAGGCAAGTTGGGGGGCTGCTGTGACCAGGGTTTCACTTAGGGAGACAGGTGACAGCAACTTGACCAAATTCTACTGAAGAGAAATTAAGTGATCTGTCCTTTGTTTTTCTAACTGTAGATATTGGGCTAGGGTGAGGAAGGCACTACGTTGTTGTCAACCTTAAAGAACTGGAATCCCAGATGAAGACCCTCTAAAGTTGTGGACAAAATTTGTTTGGGGCCTCTGCTGGCTGTGGAATTTATTTAAGTGGTGCCTGGAAGGTCTTAAGGGCGCACACCACCCACCGAGGTAAAGTCAGAATTCTCAGTACACTATTATTTCCCTTGTTATCCTTGAGCCTTTAGCAAATGTTCCACGATTAATACCGTCTTATTCGGGGCAAAATATTAAAGGTGATATAGCATCCCTTGAGGCTACAGTGGCAGTGGCCAAATTAACTCTTTGATAGCAGGACCTGAGTTATGGCAAATATTTGGTAAATATGATATACCTAGTACCTCAACTTACATGGGGACTGGCAGATACTTAAAAAAGTACTGAGGCAACTGCTCAGCACCCCAACGTGAAATATATTTTGGCAGCCCAGCCACGGTATGGTTTCAATTTTAAGAGAAGTGCTTTCTGTAGGGGTCAGGGATGACTCCAAGATACCTAGCTGGGGTGAATGTTTATGCTAAAGACAGGAAAACTGAAACCAGTGCAGAAGAAACATCAAGTACAAATGTTTCTGACGGTCTATGGTGCTCAAATTTTAATGGAAGGCTTTCACACTACTGCGAAGGGTACAGTGAAGTAGAGGAAGAGAGTAAGCCTTATAGGGTCTAGAGGAGTCTCAGACCAAGGCTGCTGCAGCAAAATAACATTACAACAGTTCTGTCACTGAAGCTTCTATCTGTCAGACCTGTGACTACGTTCACCCTTACTAAGGTATAGCCTTAGATAAAAATCTTCCCACTGTTGGGAATATGCTAACTATTAGGCCATATGTCAAGTGTGCAGGCCAAGGGTAGCTTAAGGTCCTCTCGTGACTAACCACCCTACTCTGAAGTCTTGAGCCTAAGGGAGTGGTAGCCTGGCTGGACTAAGCCTCGCTTCATTCACTATAATTAGTGGATAAAAAAGGGCAGCTGGTGTTTCATATTCCTGGCCATTCTGAAACTGGATTTCCCTTTTCTAAGTTCCCACAGAGGCCTGATTTTGACAACAATAAAACTTTCAGGAAATCCCCAGCAAGTGGAACTTTCTAATGTTCCTCTCACTACGGCCCTCTCCATACCAAGAGGAAGGAACATATCCTAAAGGCCAGCATCCTCTGTCAGGTATCTTCACCTTTTCAGTCAGGGTGGTAATATATAAAAATTCTTAGGTCGTCCTCTACAACCTGCTTGGAGGTTGAGAGCACAGGGAAATAATCCAGCCTGGAAACAGGAATGGTTGCAGTGTCCCCTGAAGGTGCCTTGAATATTGGATATCTTAAACAAGTTTTCCTGACAGATGTTCACCACCCCCTCATCCTGCCCACCCCGCCAGCAGGAAATAATCTTTTTCTAAGAATCCTATGGGCTCAGTCCTATGCTGGATGTCAAAATACAATCACACCACAGACTAAAGTTTGGGGTACAGGACATATGCCCCATCTAAGTCAGTAGGAAAAAAAAAAACACAAGTGCACTAACCAAACACAAAACTAAGGACCAGAAACATAAACCATGAATTTACTATCTTAGGTAGACTCAGGATTTAGATGATTCTCATTTTCTCAGAAACTTTATGGGAATATTCACGGTAAGGAATTTTATCTTTTGGGCAAAGAGAAGTCCATCTGGGCCCTGAGGAGGCTCTGGCCTCATTAAGGCTGCCCATTTTACAACTTTAGCTCCAGTTCTTCTTAGACGTGAAAAGAACTCCAAAGGCCAGTTATCACAGCCACGGACTCCAGTTTCAGTAGTTAAATCCTTGGTGTCTGATCTCTATGGGAGCTGGAGACACCTGCTTCTTGGTTCTTTCGCAGATCTTGCCGGAGCCCCCGCAGCAGCTGGTTTATAAGTGTAAGGTTGCTGTCTCTCTGAGGTAGGGGCAGGGGTGGGAGGTAATTCCCTTTATATTCGATCACTGCCATCTTTGCCCGATCCATCTTGTTCCGATTTGGGATATGCACCATCCTTGTGTAGCCCCCATTCTGACCTTGGTACCGAGGGGCCAGTACTTTAAACAGCTTTGGGATCAAGTCTTTCTCCTATTGGACAAGAATTTTTTTTAGCAGACAACAACATCAGGAACAACTTTAGAAGCATTTAACTTTCACTACTCACAAAGGTAGGGCCCAAACCCACCTCGGTCTCCCCCACTCTCTAATATGGTACAAAGTTACAAAGAAGAATCACTTATAGGCAGGCGTGCAGATTCATATGCACATCGAGTTCAATTATAAAACATGATTGTCTAGTTCACAACACTAGTCACAAGTGAGAAACCTAGCTTAAATCTCACAGGGAGCAGAGGGCACGCTCTGTGAGGCGGGCTACGGGCACTCACCGTAAGCCAGAAATCAGCCATGCGCATGGCTCGTTCGTTGGTGTCTCCCAGTTTTCCATAATCGATGAGCTGCGAGAACAAAACAACGATCAGATGCAACCAGAGCAAAAAACTGGGTGTTAATCTTATTCTTATACAGCCGGACCTCAATCACCTCACTGCACTATTGAACCTGGCCTCAGCTCTAACCAGCCTTTCCTATGAGGAGCAGGAGGAACTGCTCGGCTTAAGCGCACAGCGCGGTGTTACCGCGTCCCCAAAGGCAGCCCGTCCCGCCCCCAAGGAGGCCGGCAGCGTCTCACCTTCTCGGCGTAGCCCCGCATCTCGTCCACACGCGCCCATGTCGCCTCGATGCGTTCGTGTCGCACCAGCCCGGTAAGCAAATTTCGCAACAGGTGAATACGGGACTCGGGACCGAGGCCCAGACGGCGGAAGACGCGACCGTGGGAGACGGCGGACGCCACAGACAGCCGCATATTCCCCACGTCCTCCCGCCCCTAGCAGGCCGGAAGTGGAAACTCTCCCGGCGGGGCGGGGCGGAGGCGACTCACGAGGCGCATGCGCCATAGTTCGGCGCGTGGTGGACGTGTTTGCGCATGAGTACCAGAGCCTGCCTTGTTGGCAGTCTGCGGAGGGCGGAGCAGGGGTGTTAACCTTTTCCAAAGGCGGCGAGCTGGGAGGTCCTCAAGCGCCGCGTGCGCCGCACAGCGGGCCTGGGGCCTTCGCGCCCTCTAGCGTGGTGTCAAGGCCCCGCGGGTTAGTCCTGTGCTGCGTCGGCAGGTCTGTGGCCTCTAGCGCCGATCCTCGCTCGCCGCGGAGCTTGCCGGGAAAGTGAGTCTGCGAGCAGATTGTCGCCCGAGGGGTTGGCGTGGCAGAGCGGGGCGGCGTGGTGTGTGGGGCGTTCTAGGAGCAGCGTTTAACAAGTGTTTAGTGGTAACGGCGAAATAAATAATAACGTCCAGAACAGAAACTCAGGTAATAAAGCTTTCTTTGTTTTGTCTTTGAGACAAGGTCTCACTTTGTAGTTGAGGTCCGTCTTAAAGTCACTATGTAACCGGGGCTGGCCCTGAGCTTCTGCGGATTCTCCTGGCTCAGGCTTCCGAGGGCTCGGATTACAGGCACGCGACACGACACCCAGATCAACATTTTGTTTTACTGATGAAAGTGAAAATTTAAGTTTAAAATTATAGCATTAAAATAAAAATTAAGTATTTCTAAATTATATAATTTTTTTTGAGACAGAGTCTCTTTATGTAGCCTAGGCTGGCCTGAAACTTGCGGGGATTCTCCTGCTTCAGCCTACGGAATGCTGGGATTACAGGTGTAGGGCACCTGCCTGGCAAATTTTATAAATGTAGTTTTTGAAAAACAGGAAAACACACATGTATTTTTATGCTAAGTATTGATTAATATCATCGCTTTAAAGCCTTAACACTGTACATTTAACTGGCACCGTAAAATGGAACTTTATTTATCTTTTTGAGACAGGGTCTCACTGTGCATTTCAGGCTGGCCTCGAACTCTCAGCAGTTCTCCTGCCTCAGCCTACCGAGGGCAGGGATTACAGGTGTGTGCCACCACGCCTGGTTGTAAAATGGAACTTTAAAAGTTAGACTTTTTTTTTTCTTTTAGAGACAGTGGCTTCTCCAAACTTTCTCAGTTATTCTCATAATTGCTCCTTGTTATGAACTGAATTGTTTGCCCCATCCCCAAAGATATGTTAAATTCTAATCTGCTGTGACTTCAGATTGTGACCTTAGAAAACAGGCAAGGGACCTTGGAAATAGGTCATGGCAGATAAAATTAGTCAAGATGAGTTTATGCTGAAGTAGAGTGGGTGTCTAATCCAAAGTGATTAATATCCTTCTAAAAAGATGGCAAGTGAAGACACAAAGATGGACACACAGAATGAAGATAACCAGGTAAGAGTCATAGAAGGAGAATACTTTGTGACCATTAAAGCAGAGTTACTGTTAAGCAGTTGAAAGTCCATGTAGGAACGCCAAGGATTACTGGGACACACTTGAAGCCAAAACTGCTCCCTAGATCCTTTAGAGAGCATGGCCCTGTTTCCACATTGATTTTTTTTTTTTTTTTTGGGTAGGGTCTTACTATATATATATATAGTTCAGGCTGTCCTTGAACTCACTGTGTCCTTGAATTTGAGGCACTCCTGCCTCAGCCTCCTAAGTGCTGGGATTATAGGCTTGCATCACCACAACCAGCTTTCACCTTGTTTTCTTCTAACCTCTAGAGTGATATGAGAATTAATTTCTGTTGTCTTAAGCCCTCATTTTGTGACATTTTGTCATGGCCGCACTACATGTCCACATCAGTAGGTTGTCACTCTGTCTTCACTTATAAGTGACCAAAGCATCAAAAAAGTTTATTTCAAATGAAGCAACAGTTATACAAATAGGACAATTTACATATATTTGTATATGTTGGTGGAAATTTATCCAAATCACAAGAACAGTAAATTTCACAATTTAGAATACCACTCTTACCTTCTTTCTTTGGGAATAATTCTTGCAGCTTTCAATTATCTCTTTAACTGACACTGTAAAATGAGACTTTAAAAGTTAGATTTTTTTTTTTTTCTTTTAGACAGTGGCTTCTACAAACTTTCTCAGGCCTAGCATATAAATGGCTATCCCCACTGCTTCCCAGCCCAGGTGAGTATGCAGATGCTGGCACCGGGAAGTTAAGTCCAGTTTCTTTCCCTTAGGCTGGGAGGGAGAGGTCCAGGTCCAGGAAGGAATGGGTCAGCCAGAATGTATGTATCGCTGCATTGTATTCCCTTTCCCACTGTTCCTGGCTGTAAGAGACGTCAGCACAGTTGTCCCAGGTGGCATGGTGATGTGGAGTGGATGGCCCCCTCATTGCCCCAGAGCTAGCCTTAAATTAATCCCCCCCTTTTTTGTTTTTACCAAAGTAAATGGCTTCCTTTGATTGGGTCAGTGGCAAACAAGTGAGCCTGAACACATGGACCTCAGTGGCCACAATTGAAAGTTTTTATTAAGATGTTTCTCCAAAAAACCAATTCATACATTTTTTTGCTGGTAAAAACCTGTGAAGGCTTTTCTTTGTAAAATGAACATTACTTTCTTTGAACCAGTGTTTAAAAAAGGTGTCCTCTTGGTGAAAACAATTGGAATGTCAAGCACTATCCTTTTGAATTTTTCTGGAAATGTAAGACTATGATCTCTTGTCTCTTCTGATAGTCTTCAAAATTTCATTTATTGTTCTCATCATTTTCCTTATATTTTGTTCCTGGCTTTCTTCGCAGTTTCTATGGGCTGATACTCAAAGGACAATTTTAAACGTTGATATATTTTTTTTTGTGTGTGTGTGTGTTGTTCAACCTTAATCTGGCTATTTGCAGATATTGTATCTGTTTATCATTACTTTTCTTATTTTTTTCTTTTTTTGAAACAGGGTTTTGCTAGGTAGTTCAGCCTGTAAGGCTCTATTTGGACATGACTCTCCGAATACCCAACCTGTCTGCAGCAGGGGTTTTCTCAGCTCAACAGCAATGCCCTCAGCAAACACAGGATAGCTTAAAAGAGGTAAGATGGAACACGGAATCTTGCAAGCACATGGACATCTAAAGATACCCAAGCATTCACACTGGACATCTCAAGGACTTTGTCCATGAGGCACAAAACATCTGGAGACCTTTGACCCCTGAGGTTTACTAAGATCATCCTTCCTGATGTCCCTTGCCTTCTTTCAAGCCCTATAAAAAAAGCTCGCTTCTCTTTGCTTCCTATAGATGGCCTTTTTGCCCTCTGTCTGGCTGTACCCAGACACAGTAAATTCTGTACCATGTTGCCTTTCCACGAGCCCAGGGGTCTTGGCTGGTCTCTGCCTTGCGCCATTCCTTAAACAGTCTGAACTTGAACTCGCTATGTAGCCTAGGCTGGCCTCAAACTCAGCAGTCTTCCTGCCTCAACCTCTTAAGTGCTGCGATTATAGGCATGTGCCACCATGCCTACCCTGTGTCTGATTTTTTTTTTTTTTGGTACTGAGAATTGAACTCAGGATCTTGCTCTTGCCAGGCAGGTGCTGTGCTACTGAATTATATTCCCAAGCCCCTGTGGCTGATTAAAAAGCAAAACAAAACAAAAAACCACCAAAACCTCAGGAAAGAAAAATTCTATACAACTAAGGTTACAACTAAGCTTACAAGCAGGGACATATTGTACCCCAAGGTTTTGGAGTCATGAAATACACATAAAGTAAGCTTGAAAGATGACCAGCACTTATGATGACTTTACTGTTAAAAATAATATGGCAGAGTTTGTGCAAATGATAGTTCTTCAAAATAACATCTATGTAGAATGAAGTATTGTTAGTAGGTACTTTCAAGCCTGTATACATACTACTATAATTGAGTAATCCTCACAGTAATTTAGACCTACAAAAGATGCTTTTTGCTCAGATTGTTGTATCACTAACATTGTTTAGAATTATTGTTGCATGTATGATGGTAAAAATAAATCGATCTTTAGTTTTGTTACTACTTTTAAATTCTTGTTTTAATTAATTTAAAATTATTGCCAGGCATGGTGGTGCATGCCTATAATCCCAGCCCTTGGGAGGCTGAGGTAGGAGGATTGCTGTAAGTTCGAGGCCAGCCTAGGCTACATAGTGAGTTCAGGGGCAGCCTGAACTACAGTGGGACCCTGTCTCAAAAACCAAAAAAGCAAACAAACAAAAAAATACTCTATAGATAATTTGCCTGCATATTTTTATTCCCATGGAAGACTCTTCTTACCTGTGAACCTTTGTTACTGAGTAGGTGTGAACTGAGTCCCTAAGGGATAGTACTCAGAGTGGATCTGAGTATTCCTGTGTGATCCAGGGATCGGAGTAACTCAGGAGAGTCCAGGTTGAGCCCCTAAGGAAGTGCTGGTGGATACTAGTCAGTCTGAGAAGGCTGAGGAAGGTGACCCCAAGTAGTGTTCTGGGAGGCAGCTGAAGAAGCAATATCCCAACCTTTAGATTTTTTTCCATCTATGGCTTCTGCTGGAAGAACGGGATTGGATCTGCCCACACCACTGCACAGACCCTCTAACTGCCTGCATTCTAGTCTACGCAAACCTCTCTGATGCAGTGTGACTGCGTGGGGATCCTGTGGGACTTCTTTCTAGGTCTTTGGTGTCCTGAACAAAGAACTAGACAAGACACAGAGAAGGTGGCGAAGGTGTACATTTATTGAAGGTGGAAGTACACTCTGCAGGGGGAGAGCAGCCCTGTGCTGGGGCAAAGGCTCACAGCAGCCCTGAGGTTAAAGTGAAAGTGGTCTTTAGTACCCAAAATACTCGGATTGAGCTCTACCTCATACCAATAAGGCAACTGTTTTAGCAAAAACTCACTTGGCCTCATGTCAGATGTAAACTGACCTACCGAAAATCTCTCTTTGGTAGATTTAAATGAAAAATCAGAAACAATATCTTTTGATTGATTGTGTCCACATGTAAGTGAAGCATTGAGAAAAGCATCTTCTGATTGGTCCTGTGAGCAAGTAAAGGATTGAAAGTAGCATTTTTCTGATTGATCGACAGTGCTCATAGGTTGACAGGTTAACGTCATTTTGGGTGCCAAGTTTCTGTGCATGTTCTCTCATTTTAGGAAACATTTCACTGAACTTGTTAGCCATGGGGCTTTATGACTTTGGACAAATTTCCCCCAGTTGGTTGTTGTTTTTCCCAGCCCTAATCTCCTAGCTCAGCAGCCTCCTTGCAGCATTACAGGCACCTCTGCAAGTGCCCAGTCATGGATTCAGTCATGATGGTGGGGAGCAGTTGTCGATCAGATCTCAAGCCAACTTCTGGTTCTCTGCCTGCACTAGAATACTGGATGTCTAGACTTTATCACAGGGACTAGCTTTTCTTGTTCTGTGTGTGTGTGTGTGTGTGTGTGTGTGTGTGTGTGTGTGTGTATTCTCCCACCTCCCATCCAGGTCAGAGTCTAACCCAGTGTTCTCGGGAAGATTGTTTAAACACATGGCCCGCCTTTAGTATTGGATTAGGCCCAGTTAAAATGAGTTTTTCCACATTTACCCATTAGGATATTGAGCATAATAGCAAATTAAAACATACCCAAATGGAAACAAGCAATCATGTAGGGAGCTGGATTTAGAAAATATGCTCCTGATCATATGCAGCTAAATTCAAGGCATTCAGGGCTGTACAGGGATACAGAGTTTGGATAGAATCAGAATAACCCTTTGTGTGATGTTTCACTCTGGAAGTGGTTACTAGCTGTTTCCAACTTGGCTGACTTTACCCACTGTGGTGTTCTTTCCTCTCCCTGCTTTGTTTCCTTGTATTATTATTGAGATGGGCTGCCTGTTGAAATTATAAGGTCCTTCGAGGTCAGAGAGGAACTCTGACTCATGTGTTTCATTGTCTTTGTCCTTGACGCCACCCTCAAGCTTAGTACTCTGCTTTTCTAAGTTGTTCAATGCAAGTTTGTAAAAATAAAATAAAAAAAGAACTTGGAAAAGAAAACTTTGATTTTTTTTGTCTGTGTCATTGATAATTACATCTTTATTTAGAACAGTTCTCTCATTTGATAGATAGTTATTGACAAATTTTAATTTGGTGAGGTATATGTTAACTAGCTTTGATAAAATATTTCACTAATTTTGTCTCTGTGTGGAGTATTCTTTTTTCTCTGACCTTTTATGTATGGATCTGTGTTACTAAAAAAGATCTCTTCAGCTCTTTTCTCTTTCATGTAAACCTAAACTTTGAATGTCGCTGGCTATCCTATTTGCAAAGCAACTATTTGGTTTTTGCTTTGGGTTCTTTCTCTCATCCCAGCTGACATATTTCTTCACCACTGGATATTGGTTCCTTACCCCCTACTTCCCTATTTTGTAAAACCTTGAGCTGAAAAAAAAGCCCAGCAATAGGCACATCAGAGGAGACAGTAAGTATAACATAGATCCATTGCAAAGAGCCTTGCTGATCAACCAGTCCAAGCGTTTTTAACCCCTTTTTTGTGCCTCTTGACCAACACTGACAAATTCTACTCTACTGAGAACAATGTTTTTAAGTGCATAAAGTAAAAGCATAAAGAAACCAGTTGTAATGCTGTCAAAATACTTTTTGAACATTTCCAAATTGGTGGCATCAATAATATGTATTGTTTTGGTAATATGCTAAATAGCAAGATTTAGTGGTAGCTTTAATAACCACTCTAATTTTTCAAAGTAGTAAACATAGTATTTTGAGGCATTTATAACAACTGTAATCTGATACAAAAATAACTGATTCCTACTGTAAAGGATCACAGTTACTAGTACTGTTGTGATACCATGTACAGTTTGAAGAAAATGTTCCATTTCAGTAACAGATCAGTGCAAATAAAGGCATTTTTTTTCCTTTTTCAAATTTGCTGATCTCCAGAATTTTATTCATTGACTCTTTGGGTGCCTGTGACCTCCAGGTTAAAAACACTGGAGCTGTTGTGCAGTTGAGGGGGCTGAGAACGATCCCTGTGAAAAAAGTGAAAAGAAATTCTATTCCTGGAAAGGGAAGAACTACATTTTAATTCACGTATAGCTCAGTAATGAGTACCAAATCTGTCCCTCCACCCCAATGCCCAGGTTCTTTGACATATAAGTTAAAAATTATGCACCAAGTACTGGACTAGCTATTGGGGAGTAACTGGGTAACTATCTTATGAGATCTATACCCTAATGAAGAATTAAACATTAAGTAACTATGTAGAAGTTATTTTACATGCTTAGGGACAACAGGAGTTTTGTGGATATATATAATGGAGAACATGTAAATTAACTTAGTAGAACAGGGAAGGCTTTAGTGAGGGAGTGATGTCCAAGCTGGGAACTGAAAATACACAGAAATTAGCTAGATGGAAAAGTAGGGCAGAAGTGTTTTAAATATTTGAAAATCCAGAAGAAAAAAACATGGGGACGTTTCTGACCTAGAGAAAAATTCACTGTGACTGCAGAAAAGGGAGTGAGTGGAGAGTGGAGAATGTTAAATCAAGGTTGGAGTGCTGCACAGATCACACTGTGCCTGACCATGGAAAACATATAAACAGTTTTGGAGTTTGTTTTAAAAGGCAGTAGGAGGCCACTGTAGCCTTTTGGGAGGGGGAATGATATGATCCAATTTGCTTTTTAAATCGATCTCTTTAACTTAGCTTGTGGAAATTGGGTAGAAGTAAAAGCAGAGCCAAGGAAACTGGTTAAGAAGCTCTTGAGGGTAGTTTAAATAAGATTGTGATTTAGAGGAGGGGGCCACTCATTTATTTATTCAACAAATATTTATGAAATACTTTCACAGTCCTAACAGAAAGCACATGGTGCGCTATGTAAGATGTGGGCTGGGTTCAGAGCCCCCACGGTGCAGGACACCAGGCTAGCAATATGGGCGCCATTACTACCTTCAGGCCCGAAGAGAGGGGAGCGGTTCCTTGGGCGAAGGGAAGCTAGGCAGAGTGGCCGCGTGCACATATGGTGGGAGGAATGTGTGGAGAGGGCAGAAAGTGCAGGAAGGAGCCTGGAGGAATCGGTAAGTACTGTCTTTTCTCCTTTTCGTCTTTTGCTGTTGCTTCCTGGTGGCTATCCAGAGACGAGAAAGCAATGAGGCCTAGTCTTCAGGGACAGAATAGAACAGAGAAGAGCAGAGTGTGTATCTGGGGAGGCAAACAAAATATCCAGCATAAGCAGCAGCACCAGCAAAGCATACTGTGCCTCTGCACGCGTGTAGCTTACATTCTAAGCAAGCTATCTTTAAAAAAAATTAGTCCGTTTGCACTGCATAGTGATTGCGTTCATCATGGTACATGCACATAACACATCTTAATTCTTTTTATTTCCCATTCCCTCTCTTCTGCCTCCCTCTATCTTAAACTGAGGTACGAACACCCCTGGGGGTACACAGTCATTTTCTAGGAAATACACATATTTAGATCATTTTATGGTAGTTTATTCCAGGACTTCAGTTTCCATATGTCTCCTTTCCAAAATTGATGCACCCAAGAAAATATCTGCAGTAGAAATATCATTCTTGTCCTTCTCACCTTGCTTCTTCACACTGACCTTTCTGTTACTTTAAAAAAGCCATGTCTCTTGACCATGTGGGATCTTACTGGAGTACATTGCCTTGTGTAAGAAATCCAGGGGTCAAACAAAAAACAAATCAAAATATGGGTGCCTGTGAGTCTTCCTTTTCCATATTTATGTGTAATTGCTGTTCAGGGTGAAATGTCACATTAAGCATGTTATTTCTGGCTCATGATGGAATATACTGAAGTCAAATATATTGTAGTAAAAATGTTTCTTTAATGACTTCATTTAACTGCTAAAAATTGTTAAAGAAACAAACAAATGTATTGTTCCTAATGGAAAGTATTGTTGAGAAAATCATAGAAACTACTGGTAAAAAATGTCGGAGGTGATGATAATTTTATTCATGTGACAAATTCATGGCAATGTAATAAACTTTTATCTGTCATCTAATATAGCTTCAAATGTTGAAGATTTATAAAATTCATGCTAAGAATACAATCTTTCACTTTTTGTATCTGTGCATTCTTACTAATTTCAGTAATGAGAAAAAATTCAATGAGTTATTTATACAAGTGTCAGTTGCATATTTCAGGTAATTTCAGGAGTTAGGAGAAGAAAATTTTATGTTTACTTTCAACATCTTAATGTTACATATATGAGAAAAAATAGTGAGTGCATATATTGGAAGCAAATTAATCTTGAACATTTACTCAGGTCCTGGGAGAAATGTTTTTATTTTCCCCTTTTAAATGGCTCTATTGAAATTTCTATACCATGAAGTTGTTTCCCTAGCTTTGAACAAGGTTTAGATATTGTAAATACCTATTCCTTTTCCTTTTATTAACCTTTGGCTAAAAGTCTTTTATTTGTCACTGTTCTACTGATTCTCAGGGCATTTTTAAAATTCCTGCCATGTAGTTTGGAGACTTAAATCAGCTTTATTTGAAGTTGCTGTTACTTCAACTGTAAATAATGCCTTCAACATCAATAAATACACTTAAACCCTGCACTGCCAAGTGGCTCACTAACTTCTCTTTTCGCTGTTGATGTCTACCGACCCCAATCGCATATTATCATTGGATATATTATTCATTTAAGAATAAGTGAATTAATTAAAAAACCTACCATGTCCATGTCTTTAGATGTATTTTTCAGTGAAATGTTTACTTTTTATGTTTAAGAATTATTCACCAGCCAGTCGTGGTGGTGTCTGCCTATCTGTAATCCCGGCACTCAGGGAGGCTGAGATTAGAAGGATCAAAAGTTCAAGAACTTGCCTCAAAAAAAAAAAAAAAAAAAAAAAAAAAAAGAAACAAGAACCCCTTGATCATAAACTTGACTTGTAAAATACTTTGTTTTGCTCCATTACTCACTAACAGAGATGGTAACTAAAGCCATCCAGTTGAAATGTAATTTAATTTTATATACATATTTTGGTGACAAAGAGCTTGCAAACAATGCCAATAACTGCTATGAAATCAGCATAAAGTAAAAGTGGATGAAAGATTCGAGCAGGCACTTTCTAAAAGCAAATATCTAAAGAAAGCATGAAAAATGTACAGCTTTGTTATAAATAGTGGAAATGTATATCAAAATTATGTTGAAGTTATATATATTATATACCCTAGATGGGCTAAAATTAAAATGAGTAAAAACAAGTGTTGGTGATATGAGAAGTAACTAGAACTCTCACACATTGTTGCTAACTCTAAAAATGGTATTCTTTATTGAAGTTGACCTAGTACTTCTACTGCTAGTGTATAGCTAATGGAAACACATAGATGTGTGCACCAAAAACATATGAAAAACTGTTTATATACCATTATTTAAAACATTCCCATGTTAGAAATAACCAGAATGTTCCATCAGTAGTGTAATGGATAAATTATATGGTTATATTGTGAAATATACAATAATTTAAATGAACTGATACAGCTTCCAGATTGTAACATGAATAGATGTCACAACTATATTCACTGAAGGAATTTAGGCACAAAAACACATTCTTTAAAATTCCAGTAGCCTTTACTCGGATCTAATCCGTGGTGCTTGAGCAGTCAAAGCGGGTTATAGTGATTAGGGAGAGGGTGTGACGGGTATCTCTGGGTTGTTGATCATGTTCTACAACTTGACCTGAATAATGGTTAGTGGATTGTATTTGTGAGACATTCATTGAGCTGTACACATGCAATTTGTGTGTTATTTCTAGTATAACTGTGATATTTCCGAAAAAAAGAATCGCATCTTCTATAGTCTTCTGATTCATGGAGGGTTATTCTCTCTTGGAGTGTGGTACTGACAGAGGTCCCCCAAAGATGTCTATGTCCTAAGCACTAGAACCTGTGAGTAGGTTTCTGTAATTTGGCAAAATAACTTTGCAGATGTCATCAAAATAAGGATTTTGAGGTGGGGAGATTAATGTGGATTATCTGGGTGGTCCCAGTATGAGCACAGGGGATCAGAAGATGATGCAACATGAGAAAAACCTGACTGGCCCTTGGTGGAGTTGAAGAGGGAAGGGAGGTATAATTCTAAGAATCTAGGAAGTTTCTAAAAGATGGAAAAGGAAAGGAAATGGATTTTCTCTCAGGGCCTCCAAAAGGAACAAAGTCCTGCCAATATATTGCTTTTAGCTCATTAGATCCACTTACAGCCTTCAGAACTAAAAGATAAATCTGTTGTTTCAGACCACCAGGTTGTAGCTTGTTACTGCACCAATAGAAAACTGTAAGAGTGAGTTACACACTGCACCCACCAGAAGACAGTGCACATAATAGGTGCTCTGTGAAAAGTGTATTGACTGAATGCTCCAGCTTCCAAAGTGGCCAGACTCTTAATTAAGATGAAGAAATTTTACAAGTGAATGTGTTTCTGTGAGGCTTCAAGACTAGTATCATATGCAGTGGCCAGTTTTCTTCTAGTCTCTCTCCGTCTGATCTTCAAATTTGAAACTTTTCAGTTCAAAGGCCTAGAGGTGACGAGAACAGAGCATGGACTCTGTATTCATCAGATACAGCAAATTGAGGGTGAGGATGTGGGTGAAGAGTGCGTGACTAGAGTTTTGCTTTAGTCCATCTGAGGCATTCATTCTCCTGGAAGAGATAAGACTTCTTTACAAAAGTAGAAACAAGACCTAGGAGTATTAGTCTTTTGATATCCAGGGTGGAAGTTTCCACGTATCCTATTTAGGATTCAGTCACAGAATGACAGCACACCGTGGTCAGGTAGAGGGTGGTCCTGGCATTTAACTGCAGAAAGACACCGAGTATTTATGTGTTGTGGATGCTGAATCGAAACCCAGCAGGCTGCAGTAGGGCTCTCATGCCAGAGTGAGTTGACTCAGTTTGTGGGCTAGAGGGTGTGGCAATAAGCTCAGGGTTCTGGAGCCAGCAGAATCCAACTATCGTAACAGAAGTTTAGGAGCATTGTTTCTGCCAAAGGTATAGACCACATACTGACTTGCCTGTCGAGCTGGGCTCCAGAGACCGGTAGTTGGCGCTACTGCCACATGAAGAAGGCTAGAGCTGCTTCTCAGCGCCTGGAAATCGCACAAACCACTCTACCAAGCTCTGCAGAAGCAGGGAAAGGAGAGCTCCGAGTGATGAAGCATTGCTTTAGCCAGTACAGATTGAATACTGTACTTCTAACAGCATATTCAGGTTGTCGGATTGGGCTAACTGTAAACTAGACTAAACCATTAAGTTTTTCTCCTGCTAACCAGCTGCTGGGGATTTGAGAGGGATGATACAGTAAGAGAAAGCATAGTATTTCCAGAAACCATCCGAACTGTATTGTAAGCCTGGATATTCGTCTCTGATTGTCCTTCTGCTCCGTCATTGAGGTTTGTCTCGGGGTAGGCTTCCAGAAGAGGAAAGAGAGGGCTGTAGAACAGCACACCTTAACTTTCTCTCTTCCTTCTATCTCCTTCCTTTCCTGGTTTTGTATCCCGATCTGTCTTTGAGTTTGGGAAGCTGGAGGGTATTTGACCTTGTATCTGTAGCCCTCTTCCTCCTATGTGTCCTCTCTCTTCTCTTTCCTTTAGAGAATGCTTCCCAGGCAGGAAAGCTTCTAATAAACGCCCCTAATGAGTGTGAAGGTTACTGAAAGTTCATCGAGTATGAAGCCCTGTGATACATACAGACTCTATAATGAAGCTGCACACAGGGAACAAGGGAAATGGGCATTTAAATAATTGAGTTATAAGTACTGTCATTGAAAAAAAAAGCTGCTGAAACTTAAAAGTCTCAGTCATATTTTGTTCACCACTATGGTATCTACAAATATTAAAAATAGTTCATAGATAGCATGACACATTCTTCACTTGATGGATCCAAGTCAGCGTATACCTGAATTATGGATCTCCTTACAGTAATTTTACAGCCAGAGGACGTGGACAGTATTATTAATGGGAGGCTAGCTTTTATACTGTCTTTTTTTCTCGGCCCATTCTCTCATGTGTATGAAGACACCCCTGATCTCCAGTTATCCTTTCATCTTTACTAGCATTTCTATTTTGTGTTTCCGTGCTGTCAGTCACTTTTTATTCGGCCTGCTCCTATCCTATCCTTTGTGTATATCTTTAAGAAGCAGATCGATGTCTAATTCATTACACAGATCTGGGTCCTGGGAAAATTGTACAGGTTTAGTTTGAAATAGTTACTAGTCTCAAGCTGTGAAAAGATGAATGTTAAGAACGTTAATGGCAGTGTTAGTTATAATAGTGAAAATTTGGGAACTTTGGTTGCCTGTCAGTTGGGGTCTGATTAATTGCATGCAAAAGAATAGCATATAGGCATTACATTAATTGTTAAACTAGATCAATCTTTGCTGGTCTAGAAAGATGTTCATGGTAGATGTTTAGTGGAGAAAGAGATTAGCGTGCTTATACTATACATTGCCGTATATGCAAAAATATGTGTATTTAACCTTGTGTCCATATTCCTGGAATATTAATGGTTATTAAAATGTCTACAGAAAGTGCTATTTTGTGTTCTTACTATTTTCCCACATTTTGGATTTTTCACTGTATATGTTATCTTATTAGAAAAGTAGTGAAAATTTGAAACATTTTGTTTCTTATATCTTATCCAGAGTTCTTCAGGGTCTCATTGCATAGTTGTTCTTAATCAGGGCAATGCAAATGTTTCAGGAATATTTGGCAACCTCTGGAGACAGTTTTGTCTGTCATAACTGCTGGCTGTACTACTTAGATCCAGTGGATAGAGTTCATGGATGCTGCTAGATATCTCATAAGGTATAATTCAGTCCCATACAACAAACAATTATGTGGCCTTAATGTTAATAGCGCTGAGGTTGGAGCGTCTCGGAGTTCTTTATCCTGATAGGGCTCATTACCACCATCTGGTGGTGGGAGAAGAACCTGCAGCTTCCATGTGGCTTAGTGCTGAAACCAGATACTAATTGAACTAAGCCCCCAGAAATGAGAGGAGAGACCATGAGAAGGACACCTGTAGTTAGAGTGGGAGGCAGGGAATGAGCGAGGAACTTCGTAGTTGACAGGCTCTTTGGTACTTTATAGAGACTAGTAGTTTCATCTGAAGCTATCGCTGTGATTTGTAAACCTCACGTTGCAATTCCTATTTTCCACTCTTACTGGGACTCTAGGGACTAGATGTGGAAGCAGGAAAGATTTTGAGTAAACTTTAACTTGATGGTTGGAGAGAATCCCTACCTATGCCCACAGGCGCCTCCCCAGTACATAGGACGAAAAGGCTTTAGCTCTGTCGGGTATTTGCAGACTGGAACACAGGACCAAAGCAAGTTTCCTTGCTTTGGCTCTGTTTAACTCTGGCCTCCATCTCTTCGCCCCACAGGAATATATTTGCAAAGCCTGGGCTTCCTTCTGTGGCCCCATCCCTCCTACCTCCAATTTAAAGGACATGTGGGAAAAAATACTGATTCTCGTTGCATTTATCAATTGTATTTGTCCTGATTTTCTGGTGATCACTTACTAGTAAATTGCTCAGTGAGCATCTGTGTCTCCTCTCTGCTGCTCTCAACAGGGCTGTGAGCCATCGCTCACTTTTGGGTCTACCAGTTCCTTCTGGAAGGCCTGGAAGGCCTTTAGCTAATGTAGACACCTTCTCACACCTGGAAAGGATGCTGCTCTCTTCGTACAGGTGTCGGGGAGAGTGTTATGTAGCCCTTACTTTCTTTCGTACTGGGTCTTTATTATGCACAATCCTATTGTTCAAATCCATCTGGATTTAGCAGTCTTTTCAAGCAGGCCTTCAAGAATATTACACATTGGTTTCTCCAGCAGTAGGTGCTGAAACTGTGCAAGGTACTTATCAGCAGTCAGTACCTGTGAAAGAAGGGGCAGAAGTAGAATTGACAGGGGAAGAAACTGAACTGTGATGAAGGCCTCGCAAACCCTGAGCCAGGTGGGAACTCTGGTTTGAAGGCCATCCGAGCTTCCTGTGTAAAGCCAACATGGCAGGACTCTCAGTCACTAGATGCAGGTTACCCCTGTGTCTTCTCTTGATGCACATGACCTTAGTTGAAGAGGCTTTCTACACTTGAGCCAGATTTCAAAGATGCAGCAGCTGAGGAGTGACTGCCTACTTCATACCCCTTAGCTGAGCGGCATGTCCTTCTGCGGAGGATCACAATTCTAAGGGGAAGCGCCAAAGCTGGTTAAACTGTTTTGGGGGTTGTTTCCAGGAGGTCATGCTGTGCTTTTCATGTGTTCTACTTTGGGGTAAACAGAAGTCACTTGCACTGCACTAAAAATAATACTTACATTGTGGGCTACTAGATAGCTATTATCCAAGGCATGAAACAGTGCTTCTTTCTGTCTTCTATTCCTCACTCTGTTTTTCAGATTTATAATTTTAATTTTGTTTTAGTTTTAAAATTCTATTTAAGGAAAAAGCAAATCCATTTGTAACCACTATTTAGTCATATATAGAACTTGGACCCACTTCTTCATGAACTTCATGAATAATCGAACATGAAATGTAGACATAACTACCCTTAAGTATAACAGCAATAACAGTAGTGTTAATAACTACTATAATTACTTCATTAACATAACTTTTGTTGCTCTTGTTGCTGTTGCCTACACTACTACTACCTAACTCAACACATTTCACATGCCACACGCATGTATTATATGAAGTCATCTTCACACTTCTATGAGATGGTAACATTTTATAGATTAAGAAAATGAATCAGAGATAGTTTAATTTATCTGAGGTCACTTAATTGCAGTGGTGGAGGTCCCAGGCACAGCTAAGGAGTCTAACTTCTGAGTTTTGGCTCTTAATTGCAACTACAAGGTAGCATTCTAACTTTCGACACTTGGATTAGGTCTTCTAATTTAGTTCATCTTGAATCCCTTCCTCATTTTACTCCCCCTTTCCTTCATTTATTTTTACTGGAATAACTTCTCCAATAAATCACTCACATGGAAATGTACGTGTGTCTTAGGCCTGCTTCTGAGGAACCTAAGACATACTGCTTTCCACACCAGTGAAGAATTGTGGCAGCAGCTTTGCTAAGTCATTAATTGATTAGTGTTTGGAATAGCTGTAACTACCAATGAAGTGCCAGAAGACTGGGATATTCTAAAACACATTTGAGCTATTAAGTTATAATCACATTTATTACAAACCGTATTCTCAAGTGTGATTTCTGCAGGAGTCTGTGCTGACTATTCCTGCCAGTGAAACTCAGATGCGATTGTTTCAACCTGTCAATGTATTATAATAAAATTACTCAAGTAAAGAAGTAAGGACCTTGGGAGAGGCAGTATAACATAGTAACTTAGTGCTTACTGTCCTGTGTACCTTATGTATGGTAATTAACTTATTCCCCTTCAAAGCATGAGAAGTTTACCATTTCATTGTTTGGGTATCTGAGCACAGAAAAATTATATGTCCAAGGTCTCACAGGCATTATTCCTACAAAGAGAACAGTATTAGTAGTTATTGTATATCAGCAATAATATATCTTCCTCCGCTGGCCTGTCCACTTATGCACCAAAACACTAACAAAGTGTTGAATTTTTTTCAGACTTTACTGAAAGGTTGGAATGGAAAGAGGTACAATTCTGAGGAAAGGGGAAAATAAAATTATATGTTTCACATGTATTTCTCCATAGTCCAAATAAAAGGTATCCCAAAACTTAAAGGAGTAAATTTTTAGATACCCCACAGTGCCTAGACTGCCCTGTATTCAGTTGTGTTTATAAGAACAAAAACTTCCTTCAAAATATTTCAGTGCAGTTTCTCATTTTTATTTAATTCATTCCTTTATTTTTAAGATTTTGTTTTCATTACAGGTAATTTATGAGGTACAAAGGTATATATTTATGAAGTACAAAGTGATTCTTTCATGTATGTATGCATTGGGGAATGAAAAAATCAGGTTAATAAATCTACTACTTCACATCTTACTATTTTGTGGCAAGAACATCTAAAATGAACATTTTTAGCAGTTTTGAAATGTGCATTATTAACTATTGCCAGCTTGATGTGAAATAGATCACCAGAATTTATATCTCTTGTCTAACTGAAACTTTATACCCCTTGACCAACATTTCCCTCACCCCCCAACCCTCCCCTCAGCCTCTAGTAATCACCATTGTATTTTCTACTTCTGTGACTTTACTCTTTAAATTCTACGCGTAAGTCAGTAACTCACATCTTATTCACAGGATGTGATGTCCTGGAAGCCGTCTTCCTTCATTCCTGCAGACCCGCGGCTCCTTCCCCACTCTGTTTGGATCTCCATCTTGACCGACTGGAACCTCTGAAATCTGCTGTGGTGATTTCAGTTACTGTTTTTCAGTGACTCTGAGAGACCGTGGGAATACAATTCCAGCTGACCTTATATCTCTGGCTGCCTCTGATTCTGTGGCCCGAACCTGTGTGCAGTATCTCCTCATTTTGACCTCATCCCTCCTGATTCCATTTCCTCTCCTTTTATTCTTCCTGAGGTTTCCTTCTTCAGTGATGCCAAACCCACAGGCCCTGCAGTCCCTCTCAAAGCTGATTCTGTCTCGATGGCAGTGTTACTGTTCCAGTAGTATCACAGAAAAACCTTTAGTATGACAGAGATAGTCATCTTCACTCTATTCCAATTTACCTCTTAACAGTTGTTTGGTGATATCTTGAGAACAGCCTCTGAATTTCATTTAATAATCATACTGCTTACATGCCTGGGGAATTTATTAAAGGTCTTTTTTATTTAGACAAAATAATTTTGGCTTGAAAGTCAAAAGTAACATGGTAAATGGTACTTCTTAATTAAATGCTTTTATGAATTCATTAAATAATGCTAAAGAAGATTCAGTAACTATTAATTGAAACTTTGGCCTTTTTCAAGGATGCAGTGTTGTGAGAGACAGGTACTATTCTGTGTGTAGGTTCTGTTTCCATCACCAATTCAGTCTCACCAGATTCTCCACTTCTCATCAAGACTAATTTTTCAGAAAACAAAGGGAAAAACATACTGTTCAAATGCACCTGTATCCTTTATACTTTTTCTGTCCAAGACTTCTGGAGATGAGTTAGTTGACCTGAAACTGAGTATATCTCTTGTCTCCCATCTCCGAAGATCCAAGTTATTTTGTGCTGTTTCCTGGGCTGTCTGTTTTTACTGCCTGTTTGTATGTGTGTGGGGTGAGTGTAGAGACTGTACCTGTAAATGGAAAATACTGGTTGCCTTTATGTCCAATATGAAGCAGTTTTCTTCTTTGTATCATGATTCCTTTAGATCGTCAGTTTTGATAACTGAGCGTGAGTCAAGGAGGCGTAGGTTTGTGGAAGGGCGATTTCCTTCCCTTTCAGGTCTTTGGTTGACTTCTGAGTTTCCTTAACTTTTTATTCCATTTATGACCCTACACCCCAAATGACTAAAGAGCCACAAGTGTGTCTCACTTGGAGAGAAACATTTTCTCACATGTTTTTTGGAGACAGGGTCTCACTGTGTAGTGCAGGCTGACCTTGGACTCACTATGTAGCCCAAGCTGGCCTCAAACTCATGGCAATCCTCTTGCTTCAGCGTCCTGAGTGCTGGGATAAGCGGCGTGTGCATCTCATGATTTTATATGCGAAAAGAATATTTGTTGAAATAGCATATCACTTTAATTATCATTTTAAAAAACTATATAATTTTTGATACTTTTCCTTTAAGAAATAATTTTGATATCATTAATGTTTCAATCAAATATAATGTCTGCCCACTTGATTAAAATGATTAAAATGGTTTGTTACACCTGGTTATAAATTTTGTCCCAGCAGCCAATCCTTCACAGATTTGTATATAGCAGCAGGTTTCAAATACCTACTTTTTGAGACTCTTCCTTTTTTTTTTGTAGCTTGAGTAGGGAACTACAAAGATATGAGGGAAGAAAATAGTGATATTTAAATGAGAAAAAGTTACAGTATTTGATTTCTGCTTCCCATATTTTCTTGATATTCTTTCCCTCGTTGATGGTGGCTTATAATGTGTCAGACCTCAAATGTCCCCCACAAGATACATATATTTGGAAAGTGACTGGATCTTGGGGCTGCTGTGCTCATCAGAGGATTCATCAATTGTTGAGTTCAGCAGTTGAATGTTTGGTGAGGAGGTGGGTCCTGGTTAGACTTGAGTTGCTGCAGAGCATAACATAAAGGGAAATACTTTTTATCTTTGGCTCCAACCTTCTCTTGCTGCTTCCTGGCCGCTGAAGGTTAGCAGCTGTCCTGTGCTAGATTGTTCCAGTGTGCTGCTTCTGCTTTGGAGCCAACCAACCATGGACTACACCCACAAAAAACTGGGACCAAAATAAACCTCTCCTCCTTTAAGTTGTGGGTGTCAGGTATTCTATCCTAGCAACAGGAAAGCAGACAAAGAATATGGTTTATTCTTTCCCAGAATAGAATATACCGAAATACTGCCGTACTGGCAAATCATTAAATTTCTATGAATATTATTACAGATAGGATTAATATTTTTTCATAATTTCACGGGGTAAAAAAATCCACCCAAAAAGTTGATTTGTAGCTTTCCACCAAGAGCTATTAAAGGCTGAAATTTTCATACATTTCTTCTATAAAAATTTGTAGCAGCCTTCAATGATTTAAATTTTTCTTTGTTAGGATGATTGAGTCTTATATTTAAGGAAAGTACCAAGAATAATAGTTTAAAGTATGAAGTAGGTGTTGCAAGTTGATATGATCATATATTCATAAATTTCAGTAGTTTCTTTTGTTTAAACCAGAAGGAATTGAGGCAGAGAGAAATAAAGTCATTTTACAGGAAATACTTAAATTTTTAAATTTACATGTAAGAAATTGGAAATATTGAAGGCCCTCATTGTAAGGAGGAAATGTTTTAAAATTATTCTGGTACTATGACCTGACACCTTTCCTCACTGAAAGGTGCTCTTTTATTATCATTGAATACACTACTGTTTTTTTAGGTCATCGAGCACATCCTGCTTTGTGATTTTGGCCCAGGCATCAGGGATTTTACCTGTATCTATAAATTTTTTCTGATACTTTTCTTCTAGCTTTGATCTGAAATGTGAAACAAACCACTTCCAATATGGCTGGGTGGATGAATCTGGGGTGATGCTCCATGTGGCATAATCCCCTCCTGCCTGCCTATAGTTTTTATAGGGGATTTTCTGATCATTTCCAAAAATCATGAAACGATCACTTGCTACTGAACTGGTACAACAATCAATGACGAAGTGGTCTGTTTTGTGCTTATGCCATCCACTGATAGCCTGAGGTCGGTGGAACGGAACACTGTGGTCTCCTTCGTGTGTAGGAATTGTGTTGGTACAAATTGCATTACATAAGGGACATTGTTTCCAGCAGCCACAGAGATGTTCAGAGAGGATTTTCTCAATTTCAGAAACCATTTCATCAGTAGGCATACTTGAACAATTCTGTTCAACTTTCTTTATTGCAGGATCCAAAGCTGCACTCATGGCTTCTTTGAGAAACTCTGTATCTTTTATCTCCTGGTGTTCAATGCTTATCAGATCTCTTCGTGGAAAGATCAAGTTGTTCCCCAGGTGATCACAGAAGAAATCCAGCCATCCAGATGCAGTGCTGCTTTTATCTTTAGCTACTGCTGTGGATTCACGAAGAGCAGAGAGGATGGCATTCTTGATGTCATCTAAGCTTAGTTTTAAGAAAGTCTTTATTTTGTCACATTTTTCTGTACAATATCTCTTAATATGGTTTTCAATGTAACTACTAAAAAAAGATTTTGTGTAATGAAGATATTGCCAGTAATTATCAAAGTTTTCTTGTTCTGCCAGAGAGATGAGAATGTGTTTCTCCAGCTGAGTCCTGTTTCCATTGAATTCAGGGCAGGTAGCTTGCATGTCCCCAGCAATTTTAATGATCATTTTTCTCCATATGGTGGCAGAGATAGCAGGGGTGAGTTTGTGCCACAAAAAATCAACAAATGATTTGATTGAGGTTGCTCCTTGACAGGAGATCTTGAAACTCATGAAGAAATCATCTTTTTTGCTTTCCAGATAGTTTACAGGGTCATTTGCTCTCTTGAATGCCCTGTGCATTTCCTTAAAACTCTTTGATGCTCTTTGGAATAAACACAGGGATAATTCAATGTTGTATTTGCTTGTAAATGTGTATCTTTCCTCAGTGGGTGCAGATTTTACTTCCTCACCTATTGTTCTCAGGATTTCATGAAAATAACTTGGATTGTAATCACATTGTTTCCTCCGAATGTTGTTAATCGTTTCATTAAATCTTGAAATAATGAGGTCAGTTGTCATATTAATGGATTCTTTGTCCTGGGCCTTTAATGTCCTTGTCATAAAGTTGTACTTCTTATTCATTTTGACATGCTCCTCATAGTTGATTTGAAACTTTTCACCAGAATTTCTCTTTAGTAAGTCCACCAAGTTTATCTCCTTTTGGAAATACTCCCAAAGAATGTTTTCAGAATCCACATCAATGTCAGGCTCTGTGACTTGAGGAAGATCTGAGGACACATCATAGATCCATTTTTTCCAAAGCTGATTAAATTTCTCATGTAACTCTTCTTCACTCAGTTCTTTACCTTTTACAGTTAAAGCCAACTTTCGGCTTCTTTCCAGTAATTCACTTTCATAGCATGTCTTTTTTTTATCCAGTCTTTCTTGATTCTTTTTTAAACGAATAAATTCATTGGCTTTTTGTTTGCTATCTGCAATCAGAGCCTCTTTAAGGATTATTAACTTATTTTCAAAATTTGCTTTCCATTGAACCAATATTTCACTATCTGTATCATCATTAAAGTATTTTTCAAGTTCATGTTTGATGGCTGTATATTTTTCTGTAATCGGAATCTCAAACATGCTTGTTTTGAGTATCTGAACTTTTCCATTCTGAATCTGATTGTTCAGCTGATTCTGCAACTCTAGCATGTGACTTCTTAGTTCCCAGGTCCAGTGGTTATACATGGTCTCCAGTTTGCTCATGGCCATGACCTCACGGGTGTTCCTAAAACTGAAAATAAAATTCTCATTGACCAGGGCTCTCCACAAATCCTGAACTCGGAATTTTACATCTGATATTTTCATGATGCTTCCCCTGGACTCCTGTTTGGCAGTCAAAAGAATTCTATCTTTTAGTTCTTGGACATTGTGGCTATAGCGAGGATTAGGAGGGGCCATTGGGGGATTGCCATCCCAGAGATGAGCAAAGTAGTGGACATGAGTATTAACATCAAACTTAATGACATCGCTGAAATGGGTTATGTCTGAGCATTCTTCTTGTTCAGCAGCGGTTACTGCCATTTCATCCAGTCTCTGCTCTAAACACCGTCGTCCTTCCATAGTTTGATCATTAGCTGTAACTTCCCCCACATTCTGATGGACAAAGAGGCAACTTGGGAAAATTTTTACTTGTTTCATCCTCAGAAAAGCTTGGACGGCTATTTGTAAAATATCCTGCATTTCTGATGGATTCTCTCCAAAAATATTGATCAAAGTCAAGTTTCCAAGTCCAATGACAAAGGTTGCCAACTCGTTGTCCCAGTTCTGGGATTTGTTGTTGAGTTCTGGGGCCCTGAGTCCTTCTGTGTCTACAATTAGCATAAAATCAAATCCCAGTTCCTCTGTGAAGGTCTCCTCCACCTTCAGGAGCTGCATGTAGGCTCCCCTGGTGCATCTGCCTGCACTGACACTGAACTGCAGCCCAAAAAGGGCATTCAGCAGGGTGGACTTCCCTGAACTCTGCAGGCCAAGGATAGAAAGAACGAACAGTCGTTTGTCTCCAATTTTTTTAGAGACCTCATCAAAAACAGCTGCTACCCACTTCAGAGGAACATAGGAAGCATCCCCATCCATCAACTCAATGGGCATGCCGGATATCATGAGGTCTGCAGCAATTTGGGGAAGGGAAAGAAAAAGCGTATCTCTTGTGGAAGAAGTTTCTTCTAAAGCTTCATAGATCTGGCCAATTTCTCTGAGAAGTTGTTCGATTCCCAAGGTACAGTTACTGATCTCTGCAGAGATGGCTTCTATCTCATTTTGCCAGAGTTTCAGGTAGTTGCTCTTTTGTGCCTTTTGCTTTTCTGTTTGTATCTTTGACCACAGAGCCCTTTGCTTTCCACGCAGTTTTTCCAAGTGTCCTGCGGTCAGGTTGTCCAAAAACACACTTAACCACTGAAAGAAGTAGAGTTTGGTATGAGTTTCTGACTGTTCTTGGAGAATTTGAAGGACAGATTGCATTAAATCATTGAGAGGAAATGCTTTTTCCAACTGTTGGCACCGAATTATTCTTTTATCTGTCTCAATTTCAGTCTTGTGTTGCTCAATGCTTCTGTTCCCCTTTTCTCTCAAATGATAAAATTCTTTGTCCTTCTTACACCAAAGATGCCACAATTGTCCCTGCAGGGGTAGTAAATTTTCCTTCATGTGAGATAGGTTAGTTTCTCCCAGGAGGGCCATTATAACCTCTGCCTTTTCTTTGGCTTCCTTGCACTCACTTTGGTCTTCATCAATCAGAAATCCTTGCCTGCGAGCAATCTGAGAACAGTCTTCTAAGCTGAGAGCAATGTCAGAGAGCTCCAGCAAATGTATGATTGTAGTAGTGAGCTCTTCTGTTAATTCTGCCTCATTTCTATTTCTGATACCAATTCTAACTCTTCTGCCAGAATTATTGGCTGTTGTTTTCTGTTTGTCATCAAGCAAGAAGATCAAAGGTCTTGATGACTGGCACAACTCACGGACAGTCTTTTGGTTTTCTTCATTGTCATCGGAAGCTGACATGAGGACCACAATGATGGAAGAGACCTTCTGCAAAAAGGTGAGCTGCTGCTTGTGTTCCTTCACATCTCCATGAAGATTGGTAAAGGTCACACAGTTCTCAAACCTGTCTTCATCTTCCCCACCAGGACAGAACCAGCAGACTTCCACCACACCCTCCATCAGGAGACAGTCTTTTCTGCTTCCCTTGCAGTGTCGGTGAAAAAACACATCATGTTTACGTTTACTGAGCAGACAGTTCATGATCTGAGATTTGGAAGAGGAGAGGCCATTTCCAACTCTGACAAAGGACACAATGGAGGTAGAGACGTGACGCATCTGTTGATTTTTGTAACTGTTTTTTCTCCCTTTTGGTAATTTCCTTACTTGTTGCCAGCTTCTTCTAATTTGACTTAGAGACCAAAGAGAGAACTCAATTTGTGAGGTGCAGGGGTTAGGCACCATAAGGGGAATGGCAAATTGACAAATGGAAAGCTTGGCCAAAATATATTGTCTGGCAAAATAATCTGCACAGTGAAAAATTGCCATTTGAATATCCATTGGGTGAATGTGGGGTCTGCGATCAGTAGCTGAGGGATTGGTGAGACTATCACTGTCTTCCAAAAGATCTTCATATGGATCAAATGCCTCATTTTCCTCATTGGAAGCACTGGGGTAGACTTGGTGTCCTGTATTTCCATCATCTTTGAAGACCAGGTGTCTCAGTCCATAATCCAGCATCAGTAGCTTTTGTAGGAAGTAGAAGGGAAGTTCCAGCTCAGAACTTGGTTGTGTGTTGTACACAGAAGTCTTGAAGATGAGATGAAAGTTATGTCTTGTCATCCTTTTTGGGTAATAATGTTCTAGGCCTAGACGCTGGAGTAAGTCTAGGAAGGCTGCATTTTCTATCACCTCCCACTTGTCTTTTTCATCCTCATGTGGTTCTTGGGAGTGTTTCTTTTCACGGAAAAGACTTTGCAATTGTTTTTTGACCTCATCCATTTTTAAAGAAGATACAGTGGCTTGGTAATTCCCATCAACAAGTAATCTCAAGTCTTTTTCTAGATTTTCCCAATCATGATCTGCTCCAAGTTTGGTGAGGACATTTGCAACTTCTTCAGACAATGATTGTTCCATGTGATTTCTCATTAATGCCATGCGCCGTATTTTCTCTTTTGGAGAAATAGCTGTGACTCCAACTGTGGCTGTGAGACCTGTGAGCAGAAGGAATGCCTGAGCCCTGTAGCTGCAAATACTTTTGAGCTCCTGGTATTTATTATGGGCAGTTTCCATTTCATCCAGTAGAAAATTTAATGCATCACACCCTAGAAGATACTGAAAAGTGTTGTTCGCCACCTGATATCCTGCACCAGCTGCAATGGACAGTAGCAAGAGCTGTGTTTCTGATTGCTCTTTCTCTTGGAGATAATTTAAAAAGCAGCTGAGAGCTATGCTGACTTCATATGTAGCCTTTCTCTGAGCTTCTTCTACTGTTTCTGGGGACTCAGGCTTTACATTCACTTCTACAAGATTTCTTTGGATTTCTTTTAAGGTTTTAATTAATTCAGAAAATTGGGAGATCTTGATTTGATCTTGCTCTATCTCTGACTGATAGATCCACTGCATAATGGAGTGAGCTTGAGGAAAGTTTTTCACTTGGTAGATATGGGGATCCAGAAGGCTGCACAACTGTGATTTAATAAATTTTGTTCTATAAATGGGAGAATTTTTGCAAAAGTTGACAGTGTTTATAAGAAAGTCCTGCAGATCCCCATCTGTGAGGCAATTATTAATCCAAATGTCATAACCTTTTATTTGTTGACTCAACCTTTGCATGAAATCTATCAGATTTTTAAGCTGCTCTTCAGGGTCAGATACCTCCCAAGATTTCACATCATCTAGGAAAACCCTAGCTTCCTTCCCAGCACTCAGTAATTCCTCTCCTTCCTGCATCTCGACAGTCAGACCAGTCAGAGCAGTGTAGTTGTCTTTCAGGAAGGTAATCACCTTTAGAGCATCCTTAAAATCACTTCTGTGACTGGAGAGGATGATGTCCCAAACTGGTACCAGCTGAAGGCCCCGGTCAATGACGCACCAGGTTTGATTGTTGGCCACAAGGCCAGCTTTCCATTGGAGAAGGCCATCTGCTTCTGGAGGGCCACCTATCTGGGTGACAGATAACTGGGTTTTGGTTTGGAGATTTTGGAAGTTTTTGCTTTGCAAGGATGCTTTTGCTTGTGAGTTGGACACATTTATACCTGTAGTAACTTTTACTCCAAAGCCACTGTAGCTGCCCCTTATGTAAATATCCAGGGCCTCTGCTGCCTGCTGCTTTACATCAGCCAGCTGCTCCTTTTGGAAACCCTCTGAAACTGCTTTCCACCAGTAGATTCCTCCCAGATGCAGAGGGCCTTGGTTAGCATGAGAACCAAACCTGTGGAAGAAGTTTTCCGTCCTGTGCCTTACCAAAGGGAATCTATCTGAGCCTGTTGTATGATCCAGGAGGTCTTCAATGCTTTTCAATTCCTGGACAGCAGCCTTGGATAGCTTAAGCTGCTCGACAGGAAAGTGACAGGAGGCCAAGGGGACATAGCTAAACTTGGATGAACAGAAGTAAGAGTGTTGAGAATGTGACTGCTGAGTTTCCTTGGATTCTGAATGTTCGCCTTGGTCTATTCCAGCTTCTAGATGAGCTCTCCATCCCCCACCCTTGAACGAGGCAGTTACACTGAAGCCCAGTTTCTCTATACGCTGGGAGAACATAGATTCTTCTTGCAAAGATGTAAATTCCTTTGTTTCCATCCGTGCACCCTGCTGAGGGCCAAAGAGTAAAACCTTCTCAGGAACACTGAGTAGTTCTTCTCTCTTCTCAATCAGGGTCCCTTGCTGGCTGGTTTTGTAAATGCCCTGTAGGGCAAGGCCTCCAGATGCCCATCTTACCAGATCTCGATCTGAGAAGTTTTGCCTTTGGGACAGTGTCTGTTCCATCATATTGATTTGTCCCTGCAGGTTTTCTGTGACTTCTCTTAGGGGTATTTCAGGAGGTGGCCAATACTCTTCAGGGATCTCCATTGCTTGCCTCAGTTCTGCTTCTTTAATCCGCACTGACTCTTCCCGTCTTTGCCTTCCTTTTGACAGCAAGCCCTTCAGCTCCTGCAGTGCCTGTTCTGCTTGCTCCTGCCTTTTCTTTGCCATTTCCATTGGAGAGTCCTGTAACTCTGGAAGACTATTTGAATGTGAAGGGTCAAGCAACTTCTCCAGGGCCCTTTTTTCCCATGGATGCCGTGCATAGGATTTCAATTGATGGAGGTCTTTTTCATTTAAGTGTTGTAAGGCCAGAGTACAGGACACACTGAGGTATTCTTGCAGCTTAGGCAACCAGAACTCAGAATCCAGTCCCACTTCTCTCAGCATCTCTTGGAGATCTTGCTTTCTTTTGCCTGTGAGCAGAGACTCATCAGGGGTGTACTCTGTTGAGGCCATTGCTGTGTGAGAAGCAGATAGTCAGTTAGTTTTGTTTGTCCTCTGACCTTAGTGTCAGCCACATTGCCAAAAGGGTGAGTATGCTAATGACACAGGCCTACAGGGCCTTCCTATCCTTTCCTTTAATTTTTCTAACATGTATTTTTGTTAGCGCCATTTTTTGTGCATGTGTGTGCCCAAGACAACATTGTGGGCATTTTTAAGCGTGGGTTGCCTTTTTAGTTATTAGAGTGAGTTGCAACTTAGCTTGGTTTTTTTTTTTTTCACTCCGTTTTTCACAGAATCAATTACATGGAGAACATTAAGCTGAGGGATGGAGTTTGATAATGTGCATGTGTTTGATTTTTAAGACAAGTGGTACCATCAGTTAATTCTCTTTAGTGTCAGTGAAATCTGTGTTTACTGGTTCTATTCCTGTATCTTTGTCACTTCTGTGTAGCTCATTGCATAGTATTTGGTTGCTTTTCTGCCATTTAAAGACATAACCTGGTTTATGTTACTCACATCTTACTCTTTATCTTCCCTTGGTTAATAGCATCTGTTACGTGAAAAGCTGTCCATATATTGATGTCATTCACATTTAGGTATGTAGACCCAAATGCTTTCCTATGTGCAATGTCTGAACAGTGCTATATACCCCCTTCCCATCTTCTGGACAGAAGATAAAATTTTATGTTTCAATTTCAGCCATTATTCAAGTTTCCTTTCCTTTTTTGACTAGGCCAAGAGTACAAAAGACCTGTATTCTCTGAAGTGAAGAGATCATCACACAGTTCATTAGAGACCAGATCAGTAACATTTTAGATACCTGATTTAACAGGTATTTCTGGTTCACAGGGTATAAATTCCAGAGTTCTCAAAATAAATAAAATATGATAATTTTCTTGTCCTTGATATGGAATCTGTATCTAAAGTTCAGGCCTTTTTTTATAAGTCAAGGCTGTGTGGTGTTGTCATAAAAGACTGGACCCTTTTTATATCCCATTAGTAAGAGAAATTGAGGTCAATTTATAAAAATGTATAGACCAGGTGTGGTGGCACATGCCTGCAATCCAAGCATTAAGGAGGCTAAGGCAGGAAGATTGCCATGAGTTTGAGGTCATCCTGGAATACACAGTGAGTTCAAGGCCAGCCTGAGCTACATAGTGAGGCACTGTGTCAAAAAACCAAAGAACAAACACTTTTTTTCTAGATGTCTCTGTACATTAATGCATTTTGAAAACAAAAAAAAACCCCTTACAATAGCATGCATACTCTTTCTGTGCTTTTTTTTTTTTTTTTTTGGTGCGGTACTGGGGATCGAACTCAGGGCCCTGCGCTTGCTAGGCAGGCGCTTATTCCACTGAGCTATATCCCCAGCCCCACATGCATACTCTTTTGTAACCTGCTGTTTCATTTAAGAGTACAGTGGACACATTTGCACCTCAAATTTATATCAACATCACAATATCTTAATGATATAATTAATAACTTTTCTCACCCCATATTGTTCTCCATTACTCACCCCTCTCCCCTTATTCCTTCTAGTATGTTATTTTATAGATAGCAACAAGATGATGGCAACTCTTATATGAAAAAAATAATGCTAAATTATGTAACAAAATGTGGAGGGAGAAGAATCTGACAATCCCAGACTTTAAGACTTACAGTGAAGCTACATTAATCAAAGGAGGTGTGTTTTTGAAGAAAGGATAAGCAGAAATCAGTGGAACAGAATACAGCCTAGGAATAGACATACATAAATATAGTCAATTAATGTTCAGAGGAACAAAGGTAATATATGGGAAAAAAAAGACATTTCAAAAAATGGTACTAGAAGAACTGGAACAGAGCACCATGCAATTAAAAAATAGTGAATCTAGACAGACACACTATTCACAAAAGTAACTCAAGACCACCCTCAGTTGATGCCACTGCCTGCACTACCTGCAATGGGTCTCGAGCACCCATCTAGGAAGGGCCATGTGCCCCGCCCCATATAATGTAGCCCTGTTTCTAGAGTGCCCACAGCACGGGGCAACAAAGGTGAGAACCCACAGACCTACCTGACTGAGGAAGAGACCACCATTCAGGAGGAGGACTTTGTTTGAGGACTAAAGTGTTATTTATCCTACTACAGAGATCAGACAGCTTTGGAAGAAGGACTTGGAGAGAGGGAAATCAAAATAGGGGTGTCCTGAGAGGCCCAGGATCAGAGCAGGAAGACCACAGGGCCTGTATTCTGTTGTGGGAGGCCAGGTTTGGAGAGTAAAGAAATCAGAGCAGGCAGTCCTGAAGGAAAACACAGTCTAGTGGTATGCTTGAACTTCTGCCTACCTCCAGCAGGAATACATAGGTCAATATATAGGTGGTCTCATTGTCTTCACTAAAATCATACTCTTCTTTGTTCTGGTTAAGGGATCACATGAGTGGTTCCCAGGGTTTTTAGATATCCAGGTGACATTTAATGCCATGGTTGTCACTGAATTTACTACTATAGTCAAGGTAACATAGTAGTGGCTGACAATTGGTTTTCTCTCTATGCCAATATCTGGATTTCTTGGGGATCATAAAGAACAAAAATCGACATACATACACACAGGAACATGAGAAAGCAAGGCAATAAGAATAAGAGATTAAACTTCCAGGGTTGCATCGGGAGGTACGAGGTCATATAAATAAAATAAAGATAGTTAGGAAGGAAAACCATACTTAGCAATTATACCTCTAAGAAGTCTACAGTTTCAGGACATGATCACATTTACCCAAGATTATTCGTGTCTGTACTCCCTATCCCTGTTTATGCTCCTTTTCTTCCAAGTTTATCATACCCAAAACCCTTAAAGATCTTATAATTCTATAAATTACCTTAGTTGATAAAGGGCAGAAAACTGAACTTAGAGAAACAGGTTCAAAGGTTTTATATGTATTTATTCATATATTTATTTTATTAGTATACTGTCTTAGTTTCTCATTGCTGAGACAAAATACCCAGTGGCCAAAGTTAAAGGCAGAAAATTTGTTTGGTTCATGGTTTGTTGCTGTTTCAGTCCATAACTGACTGACTCCAAGGAGGGGTGACATAGAAAATAGTATCACGGGGGTAAAAACAGTTCATGGTTGGCAGAAGTTAGCAAAGCAAGAAAGAGGCTGGAGCAACTTCTTTCTGCCTCTTTTATAGTCTATCTGGGTTACCAGGATTGGGGAGGTGCCAAACAAACCACCCTTAATCCCAGCATCCGTAATCCTGGCATTGCATCATGAATCAATCACACACTCTTAGACTCGGCCACCTCTGAAAAAGCCCCACCTGTGACTGCAGGAGGCTTTGGGGGGACATCTAGACACAAGCCTTACATACATATTTGCAGTATGTAATGTTTACAATCCTTGTGTGGAGTTGGTATGTAACACATTTTAATTCCTTTCTTTCTTCTCCCCTTTTCCTCCATCTCTTGATCCCCTTCCCATTTGGGAAAGTTCTAGCTCCCTACTTCCTACTATCTCTCTTTTGTTTTGCTCTTTATTTGTGGTTTGCGTTTCTCATATAAGAGAAACCATGTGGTATTTAAGCTTGTGTTTCTGACTTATATCATTTAGCATTATAACCTCAAGGTATTGTTCATTTTCCTACAAAAGACTCAAGTTTGTCATGAAGGAAATCTGTTCAAAAACAGAGAACAGATGGGACGAAGGAAAGGAGAAAAGAAAAAGACAAAAATGTATGTATGTATATAGGAATATATATGAATATACACATGTGCAGGAGGGCTAACATGGTTCTACTATTGTATTATATCACTTAATGCTAAGCAATAATCGATGACAGGATATTAGATTAATAGTGTATATCTGTATGTGTTAGCCTGAACACACACTTCGAAGATATCAATATGTAAAGCAGCAACAAGCGGTGTTT